>JAXIVJ010002468.1:5000-109041 GCA_036785665.1 Chirona hameri
TACGTATTATTAAGACATCATACTGTCATGAACATACGTATTATTAAGACTCATGCTGTCATGAACATACGCATTATTAAGACTCATACTGTCATGAGCATACGCATTATTAAGACTCATACTGTCATGAACATACGTATTATTAAGACTCATACTGTCATGAACATACGTATTATTAAGACTCATACTGTCATGAACATACGTATTATTAAGACATCATACTGTCATGAGCATACGTATTATTAAGACTCATACTCTCATGAACATACGCATTATTAAGACTCATGCTGTCATGAACATACGCATTATTAAGACTCATACTGTCATGAGCATACGTATTATTAAGACATCATACTGTCATGAGCATACGTATTATTAAGACTCATACTGTCATGAGCATACGCATTATTAAGACTCATACTGTCATGAACATACGTATTATTAAGACTCATACTGTCATGAGCATACGCATTATTAAGACTCATACTGTCATGAGCATACGTATTATTAAGACTCATACTGTCATGAACATACGCATTATTAAGACTCATACTGTCATGAGCATACGCATTATTAAGACATCATACTGTCATGAGCATACGTATTATTAAGACTCATACTGTCATGAGCATACGTATTATTAAGACTCATACTGTCATGAGCATACGTATTATTAAGACTCATACTGTCATGAACATACGTAATATTAAGACTCATACTGTCATGAACATACGTATTATTAAGACTCATACTGTCATGAACATACGTATTATTAAGACTCATACTGTCATGAACATACGCATTATTAAGACTCATACTGTCATGAACATACGTATTATTAAGACTCATACTGTCATGAGCATACGCATTATTAAGACTCATACTGTCATGCACATACGTATTATTAAGACTCATACTGTCATGAACATACGCATTATTAAGACTCATACTGTCATGAGCATACGTATTATTAAGACTCATACTGTCATGAACATACGTATTATTAAGACTCATACTGTCATGAACATACGTATTATTAAGACTCATACTGTCATGAGCATACGTATTATTAAGACTCATACTGTCATGAACATACGCATTATTAAGACTCATACTGTCATGAACATACGCATTATTAAGACTCATACTGTCATGAGCATACGTATTATTAAGACTCATACTGTCATGAACATACGTATTATTAAGACATCATACTGTCATGAGCATACGTATTATTAAGACTCATACTGTCATGAACATACGCATTATTAAGACTCATACTGTCATGAACATACGCATTATTAAGACTCATACTGTCATGAGCATACGCATTATTAAGACTCATGCTGTCATGAACATACGCATTATTAAGACTCTTGTTTATCGTGTGTGATTGTTGTAACAGCTTCCCGAATCATGTCATACAGGATACGGTTAAGGTGCCATCCACGTAGCATCGAGACATTGCTACGCGAATTTGGGTTTTATTCCACATAGTTTGTTAATGACACATGCGCTTTTAAAATCGACAACCCAAACTCGAGTGATGGTGTACATAGTGCCATGAAATGAAGCCTTCTTGAATACATGTTGGTGTCAGTAGTGGATCCAGCCCCCCCCCCTGGTAGGGGCTGAAGCCCCCTGCCTTAGAAAACGGCGCCCTCGTGCACCGCGGCGCCAAGGTGCCGAGGTGCCGTTCTTGCAACGGATTTGCCGGCTCCGAAGGCGCCGTATCGTTCTCGGGAAGCTGCCAGGGCGCCCTTGTGTCTACCGACAGCGTCGTAGCACTCATGAAAGGCACCTTGGCACCCTCAGAAGACAGCTTGCCGCCCTCACAACGCATTATGCCGCCCTCAGAAAGTACATCGCCGCCCTCGGAAGGCATTATGCCGCCCTCGGAAGGCATCATGCCGCCCTCGGAAGTAATGCTGCCCTCGGAAGGCATCATGCCGCCCTCGGAGGGCATCATGCCGCCCTCGGAAAACATCGTGTCGCCCTCAGAATACATGTTGCCGCCATCGGAGTGCATTATGCCGCCCCCGGAAGATGTCTTGTCGCCCTTTGAAGGCATCTTACCGCCCTCAGAGCGCAATATGCCGCCCTCGGAAGGCATCTTGCCGCCCTCAGAGCGCATTATGTCGCTCTTGGAAGGCATCATGCCACCCTCGGAAGACATCTTGCCGCCTTCGGAACGCATATTGCCGCCCTCATATGGCATTATGCCGCCCTTGGAAGGCATCATGCCCTGTTCAGAGTTCAGAGAGCATCATACCGTCCTCGGAAAGCATCATGTCGCCCTCGGAAGGCATCTTACCGCCCTCAAAGCACATGATGCCGCCCTCTAAGTGCAATATGCCGCCCTTGAAAGGGGGGGGGGGGGGTGGGGTGTCAGGCGAGGGTTAAAATTAATGTTGAAGGTGAACTATTTCCTTTAATAGGCTAGGCCTAAATACATCAGACTTCTTTACGCTGCAGGGTTGGGCTTTGTATATGAGATGGTCTGGGGTGTCTAGAGGTGACAGGCGACAGCCACCCCCCCCCCCCCGTAGGGCTGCAGCGCAGAGCAAATGTGAGCGGAGTGTTTAAACATGGGTCCCTGCAACAGTAATTGCTGTTTGGTTAGGTTTGATTACGTTATTATTGGTGACGTGAGACGTCATAGCTTTAGTAATACTGGCACACTTTTCAGTCCGTCATAATAATACCGTCAGCTGACTGCCCTTCTTCTATTAGGGACCTCAAGAAGAACCGTAACCTAGGTAACTACTGAACAGAATTACTGAACTATTACCGCGCTTCCTACATCCAGCCTACCTCGGTCATCACGGTACCTATTAGCAGTTTTGTTCTGTTTCTGTTCTATCAATGTTCTAGCGAAGTCAACTTTTAGGATAAATATTACATAACTATTTCATGTGTTGCAAATATTCTTGCCGTGACCTAGCCGGGACTCAAATTGACCTGTCTGTTAGCACGCTGTGACCTCTGAGCTAGGTCAGCTGCCGGGACCGGAGCTGTGACCAAGAAATTATCATTTTCTGCATCTCTAGTGTCAATGTCATCAATGATGTGAAAACATTTGTTTTTATCTGTCATCCCAATCCTCCATGGCATGAGCTTTATTATATTAATTTACTTTGGCTTGAATTCAGTGTTGCGGAATTCAATAACTACAAGTGAATGTTACATCTATATTGTCATCAACCTTGATTAAACTATGGGGTTTGTGGTATTTATTTGTTTGTTTATTTGTTTATTTATTGACAATGAGCAACAGGCATTCACCCAATTACAGCTCAAGTCAAGTAATTAAAACACGCGACGACACGACAGCAGCAGACACACGCACACAGTTGAAAACAGACGAGGCAAATATGATAACGAAAATGTGATTCTAAAATAGAACAAAAGTTCATAAAACAGTAAATATGAATACGTTAAAAATAAACATAGGTGAACAATAGTTCACAGGCATGCTTTGAGGCTACGCAGACCTAAGAAAACGCTTGTAAAAGAACACATAAGATTGGTAAATGAGAAAACTCCAGCAGTAAAATAAGAGTAATAAAACTCGCATGCTCACATCACACACGCCCACACACAATCCCAACTCATCGCCACCAGTGTTGTGCAGCCTATACCGCCATACTCTTGACATATGATTTCACCTGCATTCTAAAAGCTCCTAAGGTATCATTGAAAAGGTCGGATGCAGGACAGGCAGACAGGAATAGGTTGGTGTTGCGAGGCGCCCGCGCAAAGACGGAACGTTTAACAGTTTCCACTCTAGCGAATGGAACGTGCAGGATTGTGTGCGATGCTGCGCGGGTATGCCGTGTTGATATTTGCAAGGAAAAGCTTTGAAGAAGCAAAGAAGACTCGATCCGTCCTGAGAAGGTTCTATGTACAAATAGTATGGCATACTGCACTCTTCTCTGAGCAAGCGAGGCGATATTAAAAGACTGTAAAAGATCTGAATATGAATATGAGGGTGAGTGTGAATGGTAAAGGGTATGGACATGTGACTCGAGCCAGATAAGAAACTTGTGTTGGACGCGGTCCAACCGATCGAGCTGTGTTGCTGCTGCACCTTCCCATATTACACATCCGTACTCGAGTATGGAGCGCACGTTACCGAAATATGCTGCCAATATTGGCTCCCGTTTCAAGGCGCCGCGAGCACAACCAGTCTGAAGGGATCTCATCATCACCCCCAGTGCTCTGTTTGCCTTGGTAACCGTGAAGTTGATGTGGTCTCAAAATGTGAGCTTAGCGTCTAGCCATACTCCAAGGTCACGGATTGAAGATACGTGTTCCAAGGGTGTTTCATTGATTTTGTAAGTCACTGAAATGGGAGATCGTTTCAAAGTCATAGTGAATGACTTACATTTTGTCGGATTGAGATTAAGTTTCCAGTCAGCAGACCACTGGCAAAGACTGTCCAGATCCCTTTGCAGCAAAAGTGAGTCGTTCGTGGTTGAAATTTTGTGATACAATTTGACATCATCGGCAAATAGCAAACAATTGGTCGTAATTTTGTCAGGCAAGTCGTTAACGTACAAAGCGAAAAGTAATGGCGATAGAATGCTTCCTTCAGGTGTTCCAGAGACCACGTTTGTCCAGTCGGAGCACCTTCCATTTACAACGACTCGTTGTTTCCTGTTTTTTAGATAGGTCGAGAGCCATTTTAGCACGGTGCCCGATATGTGATATGAGTGGTGCAGCTTGTGAAGTAGCTATGTATGGTTTACGCTTTGAAAGGCCGCTGAGTAGTCCGTGTATATTACATCTGTTTGGCCGCTGTGTGATATGGACTCCCAAGCTGTTTTTAGAAGACAAGCTAAATTTGTTTCACATGAGCGGTGCGGAAGGAAGCCGTGTTGTGAATGTGTCAAGACAGGTTTAACGTGATTTAGAAGATTGCTGTATACTACTCTTTCCAGGATTTTCCCTAGTAGTGGCAGGAGGGACACTGCTCGATTTAAATTCATTTTCCATGCAATTCCGTCATTCTTTGACTTGTTTTCTTTACCCTGCTTTGATCGTGTTTTCTGTCAGCTTTGTTTAGAGCCAATGCCTGGTTGAATTCCTTTGCTCTGAAAATTAGTTGTATTGTATACATCATCGGGTCTCTCCACAATTGATTGGGTTATTCTTAGACCCTCGTCACATAGAAGGCAGACGTGGTTCATATACATGACTTTACATGACTAATCGTTCATCTAATCTGCCACTGCACTGCAGGCTTATACTCTTTGCACAATTCTACCTTAAACACAAATTTACATAGACTCATTCGAGACAGTCAATCGAGCAGACAATCTACAGTTACTCGGTGCTGCGAAGCGACTTGCGGACGTGCGACTTAAAGAGCCTCTGGGACATACCGGACACTCCTCGGTTGATGGCAAGCTCGTTATACTGCTTAGCAGCGCGGTACATGTACTTCCTCTTACCGTGATTCGACTTTACACGAGACAGGGCGAGGTTATTTGACTGCCTGGTATCACGGCGAGCAATTTCATGGTTGTACACCAGTGACGAACGGATAACGTCAGGTTTTCCGGTCGTCAGTATGCTATGCATCAAACAGAGGACGAAGTACATCACGTATTGATGCGCCGATAGCCAGGCTAGTTCCTCGATAACATCAGAGATGTGGTCGTATTTTCTTCGTCCTGATAGCACTCGGGCAGCGAAGTTGAACACTTTTTGGAATTTCGATATGTGAGTAAGGTTCGCACTGCCATACACCTGTGCACAGTATCTCACATGGGAGAACACCAGCGCATCGATGATCTTTGGTAGAACACTCGGTGGGAGAACCTGCTTGGCATTCAGTATGCCTATGAGTATGCCGGTACATTTACCTACCACATGAGAAATATGATCCTCATAGGACAGATAAGGGTCCATGATAACTCCGAGGTTCTTAACTGTTTTGGAGCACTGCAGCGTTTGTTCCATAAACACGATGGACACTGGGTCCTTGAACTGACAGATTTGGCGGCGGTCCCCACACAACAACAGCTCGGTTTTACTGGCGTTCACCAACATACCATTCTGCATGAACCACGTGCACATCACATCCAACACCGACTCCAGTGACCGCTTCATTTCATCCAGCCTAGCGCGAGGGCCCGTGATGGCCAACTGGCTATCGTCGGCGTAGCGCACGACGGTGACGCGGAAGCCGTTGATGTAATGTGGGATGAAACATGCGATGTCATTGCTGAAGATGTTATATAATAATGGACCCAGGCACGAACCTTGTAATATGCCGATTGTGATGTCGCGAGGTTCTGAAAGCGTCTGTCCCACTCTAACGCGTTGAGTATGACCTTCTAGAAAGCTTTGGATCCAACCCGTTGAAATTTGAAGCTGTCGCAGCTTGGTTAGCAGCATGGAATGGTCCACCACATCAAAACAGCGACTCAGGTCAATCAGAGTAAGAAGAGTTACTTCAGAGTCGTCCATGCCTTGCAATATTGTATCAGTAATGGTTAAAAGAGCGGTGCATGTCGAATGTTTTTCCATAAAACCCTGTTGATCAGAGCTAAAAAGACCGTGATGCACTTTGAAGTGAGCTGATGATATACTAGCTTTTCTACAAGCTTACAAATGGTTGGGACGATTGTGACGGGCCTGAAATTCGATGCCTCAGATGGGTCGTTCCTTTTGTGAATGGGTATAACTATGGCACGCTTCCAACTGGACGGAACCGTTTCAGTCACAAGGCTGGTATTGATTATCTGTAGAATAATTTTGCCAATAACCGGAAAACAAAGCTTTAAAATTTGCACAGGGATGTCACCTTCCACAACCGAATCTTTGTTATGCATAGAGAACAAGGCGCGTTGCACCTGTTTTAAAGTGACGGGGATTATATTTAGAGCCCCAGTGTTCACACGTGGGAGACGGACATGCAACTCCTCGCGGTTTGACTGTTGATACTGAGTGGTGACTAGATCTCGCGTCTCTGTACCTACTGAAGTAAAGTAGCTATTCATCTCGTCTGGTGTCAGGTTCTCAGGTTGGATGGGCGGACCGCAATTGGGAGCTATTACTGGCTGCAGCAGCCGGAACAATGAGGAGGAGGGTGTGTTGTTGATTCGCTCGGTAATGCTATCCCGCGTGTCCCTATGGATGGCCCGTTTGACCTGCGTATTAAGTCGACGGTAAGCCCCTCTGTCAGTCCCTGCCCTAGCCTCCCTGCGTTGACTCATTAAGTCCCGTGTATCGTCGCTAATCGGCGGTGGAGCAGGATTACGCACGCGGTATCTGCGGATGGGGGCGTGAGCATCGAGTATGCGGTTCATTTCAGCTGAGAAGCAATTCCACTGATCCTCACAGGTGTCCTCCCGCCTGACAACTGCACGCCAATCTACATCACTGACATTAGACACTAGCGCCACCTTGTCTAACCTACGCCAATTGCGACCTGTGCGATACATCGGTCTGGACCTGGTGCGAGGTATGACAGTGGTAATCGTTACACGGTGATGGTGGGATGTGTAATCACAAGGTTGAATCGAACACACAGGCGGATTAGGTCCCTGGCCCAGCGCGTCAGACATCAGAACCACATCAAGCACAGACCTGGTGTCACCGCGGTGAAAGGTGGGCTCCTGCACCAGGTTGCCTAGTCCGTATCTCTCTAGCTCCAGGAGACGCTGATAAGCTGCTGGATTCGTCTGAACATCAGCGTTAAGGTCTCCAGCCAATATAATCCTCTTTGAAGGATGAGCAGAGATGATGGACTGCAGCTGTTCTTCGATGAGGTTGAAGTCGTTGTGGATCTGCGCTGGTGAGGTAGATGGAGGCCTGTAGATGCAGCCTATAATGGTCGATCGTTGTTTGTTTAGCTTGACATTGAGCCAGAGAGACTCGTTGTGCGACGAAGTGCTGGTAGGTACCGATTTGCTAATATTGGTTGCTTGCAGGGAGTCCTTGATGAATATTGCAACTCCTCCACCGGATTTTTTGCGACCGATGTGTCTGTCATGTCGAAAAACGTTGTACCCGGGGAGATTGATGAAATTGTCGGGAGTGCGGGTCTTCAGATTCGTCTCTGTGAAGCACAGAAGGTCAGCATCCCGTTGTTGTAGCTCGGCTCTAATGTCAGAGATCTTGGGGAGCAGCGACTGGATGTTGAGCAGCTCCATGGTGATCCTGGCTGTCGCTGGTGCCGCGCTGGGTAGGTCACACGCTGGTGACGAGGTCTCCCGTCTGCCCGGTGTCGATCCCCGCTCCGTCAGTCGCATAGGAGTTATCAGACAGCGCTCTCTGGGTGGCCTAGCGCCAGGTTGACGGCAGTCGAGACGACTCGACACGACGACGCCGATCGCTGACTCGGTATTAGGCAGCGCACTGGTGAAGCGTTCATGCAGTTCTAGTTCCAGATCTCGGAGGGCGCCGCTGTCCGCACCGGGCGAGTCTGGCCGGTTGCATGGTCTCTGGGCCATGGTTAGGCGACGAGGGCGGCTAAGGGTCCGGGCGGGTCTCGGGCCCTGTGCCGGGGCTGGCTCCGCACGGCCGGCAGCTGGTGCGTCGGTTCGGGCCGGGCGGTCGCCCCGTCGGTGGTCCGTCTCATGTGTCGGTTGGCGATCTACACGACGGGGCGACGAGGCCCCAGCGTCGGGAGCAGTCGGCTGGATGCCGCTCCCTCCACGCCCCGTACCGGTGGCGCGTCCATGGCTGATTGTGATGACCCCTGTTCCGGAGGCGGATTCAGGGCCGGTGAGGGGGATCAGAGCGCGGCCGTGGTTCAGGCGTCGTTGATATTCATCGTCGATGGCGTAACGACGACGTGCCTGAACGCGGTGGACGGCTCTTCTCCCCCTGCGGTGCCGCCTTACGCCGTCTCTGCCCGGGTGGGCACCGGGTGGCGAGTGACGGAGGGTCCGAGTAGTTCCCTGGTCCGGCGCGCGGGCTGCTGTCGACGCCGACGGTAGGCTGGAGACGGTAGGGGAGTGTCCGGCCTTGTGATTGGTTGAGACGGCGGTGGTAGATTCTCCCGGGAACGGTAGAATATAGTTTCGGCGAGCGAGGCCCATGGCCAAAATTGAAAATACTAAACGAGGATAAAAATATAAAACACGAAAGGAAAGAAGCACGAAAATCACTTCGGGCAGTCTGAAAACACTACTTGCTAAAACGAGACAAATCTTGCAGGTGGCCGAAACTTAAAACCGCGCGAAATCACTAGAAAGCGGAGGAGCAACGCGGGCGGCTGCCGGTGGAGGCGCTCAGCTCCCAGCTCTCTCCCAGTTACCCTGGGTATAAAAGTTACCATGGTTGACGGTACCAAATGTCCAAATATCTCATGGGCAGACTAAGATATCAAGGTGTGTGTCAGTTGTACGGAGGTTATTGCATTTTACATCAAGATTAATTTGATTTTCACTTGCCAGGCCAAGTTTAGACTTCATCCATGTAAATTGTGTCTTCTGATGCATGCATCAAGAGGAAACCATTCTGGCTGATTCTGCTCTAGTTAACATTGAAACCCAGTTATATGCTTAATTTGAATTGCTTATGGTCAAATATTTTGAAATATGTTTTTTAATTAAATTATATTTTACAAATAGGTTATTGTGCACAATATAGGATTATATAAAATATCATAATTTCACATTACAAATATTTAACAGTTTCACAAGAAGCCACCAGCTGCCAGCGGCAGCCATTAGCTCACATTGATACCTGCACCGGTACCAGTGTGAGTGGGGCTGGCGTCACCAAAACCAGCAGCTCACAGTATTGCTACCCACCGGTACCAGTGTGAGTGGGGCTGGCGTCACCAAAACCAGCAGCTCACAGTATTGCTACCCACCGGTACCAGTGTGAGTGGGGCTGGCGTCACCAAAACCAGCAGCTCACAGTATTGATACCCACCAGTACCAGTGTGAGTGGGGCTGGTGTCACCAAAACCAGCAGCTCACAGTATTGATACCCACCGGTACCAGTGTGAGTGGGGCTGACGTCACCAAAACCAGCAGCTCACAATGATACCCACCGGTACCAGTGTGAGTGGGGC
The DNA here is from genome assembly GCA_036785665.1 of Chirona hameri. Classification (NCBI taxonomy): domain Eukaryota; kingdom Metazoa; phylum Arthropoda; class Thecostraca; order Balanomorpha; family Balanidae; genus Chirona; species Chirona hameri. The sequence goes on from JAXIVJ010002468.1 coordinate 15,040, forward strand.
TGGCGTCACCAAAACCAGCAGCTCACAGTATTGCTACCCACCGGTACCAGTGTGAGTGGGGCTGGCGTCACCAAAACCAGCAGCTCACATTGATACCTGCACCGGTACCAGTGTGAGTGGGGCTGGCTGGTGTCACCAAAACCAGCAGCTCACAGTATTGATACCCACCGGTACCAGTGTGAGTGGGGCTGGCGTCACCAAAACCAGCAGCTCACATTGATACCCACCGGTACCAGTGTGAGTGGGGCTGGCGTCACCAAAACCAGCAGCTCACAGTATTGATACCCACCGGTACCAGTGTGAGTGGGGCTGGCTGGTGTCACCAAAACCAGCAGCTCACAGTATTGATACCCACCGGTACCAGTGTGAGTGAGGCTGGCGTCACCAAAACCAGCAGCTGATATTGATACCCACCGGTACCAGAGTGAGTGGGGCTGGCGTCACCAAAACCAGCAGCTCACATTGATACCCACCGGTACCAGTGTGAGTGGGGCTGGCGTCACCAAAACCAGCAGCTCACAGAATTGATACCCACCGGTACCAGTGTGAGTGGGGCTGGCGTCACCAAAACCAGCAGCTCACAGTATTGATACCCACCGGTACCAGTGTGAGTGAGACTGGCGTCACCAAAACCAGAAGCTCATATTTATACCCACCGGTACCAGAGTGAGTGGGGCTGGTGTCACCAAAACCAGCAGCTCACAGAATTGATACCCACCGGTACCAGTGTGAGTGGGGCTGGCGTCACCAAAACCAGCAGCTCACAGTATTGATACCCACCGGTACCAGTGTGAGTGAGACTGGCGTCACCAAAACCAGAAGCTCATATTTATACCCACCGGTACCAGAGTGAGTGGGGCTGGTGTCACCAAAACCAGCAGCTCACATTGATACCCACTGGTACCAGTGTGAGTGGGGCTGGTGTCACCAAAACCAGCAGCTCACAATATTGCTACCCACCGGTACCAGTGTGAGTGGGGCTGGCGTCACCAAAACCAGCAGCTCACATTGATACCCACCGGTACCAGTGTAAGTGGGGCTGGCTGGTGTCACCAAAACCAGCAGCTCACAATATTGCTACCCACTGGTACCAGTGTGAGTGGGGCTGGTGTCATTAAAACCAGCAGCTCACAATATTGCTACCCACCGGTACCAGTGTGAGTGGGGCTGGCGTCACCAAAACCAGCAGCTCACAATATTGCTACCCACCGGTACCAGTGTGAGTGGGGCTGGCGTCACCAAAACCAGCAGCTCACATTATTGCTACCCACCGGTACCAGTGTGAGTGGGGCTGGCGTCACCAAAACCAGCAGCTCACAGTATTGATACCCACCGGTACCAGTGTGAGTGGGGCTGGCGTCACCAAAACCAGCAGCTCACAGTATTGATACCCACCGGTACCAGTGTGAGTGGGGCTGGCGTCACCAAAACCAGCAGCTCACAGTATTTATACCCACCGGTACCAGTGTGAGTGGGGCTAGCGTCACCAAAACCAGCAGCTTACAGTATTGATACCCACCGATACCAGTGTGAGTGGGGCTGGCGTCACCAAAACCAGCAGCTCACATTGATACCTACCGGTACCAGTGTGAGTGGGGCTGGCGTCACCAAAACCAGCAGCTCACAGTATTGATACCCACCGGTACCAGTTTAAGTGGGGCTGGCGTCACCAAAACCAGCAGCTCACAGTATTGATACCCACCGGTACCAGTGTGAGTGGGGCTGGCGTCACCAAAACCAACAGCTTACAGTATTGATACCCACCGGTACCAGTGTGAGTGGGGCTGGCGTCACCAAAACCAGCAGCTCACAGTATTGATACCCACCGGTACCAGTGTGAGTGGGGCTGGCGTCACCAAAACCAGCAGCTCACAGTATTGATGCCCACCGGTACCAGTGTGAGTGGGGCTGGCGTCACCAAAACCAGCAGCTCACATTGATACCCACCGGTACCAGTGTGAGGGGGGCTGGCGCCACCAAAACCAGCAGCTCACATTGATACCCACCGGTACCAGTGTGAGCATGGGGCTAGCGTCACCAAAACCAGCAGCTTACATTGATACCCACCGGTACCAGTGTGAGGGGGGCTGGCGTTACCAAAACCAGCAGCTCACAGTATTGATACCCACCGGTACCAGTGTGAGTGGGGCTGGCGTCACCAAAACCAGCAGCTCACAGTATTGATACCCACCGGTACCAGTGTGAGTGGGGCTGGCGTCACCAAAACCAGCAGCTCACAGTATTGATACCCACCGGTACCAGTGTGAGTGGGGCTGGCGTCACCAAAACCAGCAGCTCACAGCATTTATACCCACCGGTACCAGTGTGAGTGGGGCTGGCGTCACCAAAACCAGCAGCTTACAGTATTGATACCCACCGGTACCAGTGTGAGTGGGGCTGGCGTCACCAAAACCAGCAACTCACATTGATACCCACCGGTACAAGTGTGAGTGGGGCTGGCGACACCAAAACCAGCAGCTCACAGTATTGATACCCACCGGTACCAGTTTGAGTGGGGCTGGCGTCACCAAAACCAGCAGCTCACAGTATTGATACCCACCGGTACCAGTGTGAGTGGGGCTGGCGTCACCAAAACCAACAGCTCACAGTATTGATACCCTCCGGTACCAGTGTGAGTGGGGCTGGCGTCACCAAAACCAGCAGCTCACAGTATTGATACCCACCGGTACCAGTGTGAGTGGGGCTGGCATCACCAAAACCAGCAGCTCACAGTATTGATACCCACCGGTACCAGTGTGAGTGGGGCTGGCGTCACCAAAACCAGCAGCTCACATTGATACCCACCGGTACCAGTGTGAGGGGGGCTGGCGCCACCAAAACCAGCAGCTCACATTGATACCCACCGGTACCAGTGTGAGCATGGGGCTAGCGTCACCAAAACCAGCAGCTTACATTGATACCCACCGGTACCAGTGTGAGGGGGGCTGGCGTTACCAAAACCAGCAGCTCACAGTATTGATACCCACCGGCACCAGTGTGAGTGGGGCTGGCGTCACCAAAACCAGCAGCTTACAGTATTGATACCCACCGGTACCAGTGTGAGTGGGGCTGGCGTCACCAAAACCAGCAGCTCACAGTATTGATACCCACCGGTACCAGTGTGAGTGGGACTGGCGTCACCAAAACCAGCAGCTCACATTGATACCCACCGGTACCAGTATGAGTGGGGCTGGCGTCACCAAAACCAGCAGCTCACAGTATTGATACCCACCGGTACCAGTGTGAGTGGGGCTGGCGTCACCAAAACCAGCAGCTCACAGTATTGATACCCACCGGTACCAGTGTGAGTGGGGTTGGCGTCACCAAAACCAGCAGCACACAGTATTGATACCCACCGGTACCAGTGTGAGTGGGGCTGGCGCCACCAAAACCAGCAGCTCACATTGCTACCCACCGGTACCAGTGTGAGGGGGGGGGGGGGGGGGGGGGGGGGGGGGGCTGGCGCCACCAAAACCAGCAGCTCACATTGATACCCACCGGTACCAGTGTGAGCATGGGGCTAGCGTTACCAAAACCAGCAGCTCACAGTATTGATACCCACCGGTACCAGTGTGAGTGGGGCTGGCGTCACCAAAACCAGCAGCTCACATTGATACCCACCGGTACCAGTGTGAGTGGGGCTGGCGTTACCAAAACCAGCAGCTCACAGTATTGATACCCACCGGTACCAGTGTGAGCATGGGGCTGGCGTCACCAAAACCAGCAGCTCACAGTATTGATACCCACCGGTACCAGTGTGAGTGGGGCTGGCGTCACCAAAACCAGCAGCTCACATTGATACCCACCGGTACCAGTGTGAGTGGGGCTGGCGTCACCAAAACCAGCAGCTCACAGTATTGATACCCACCGGTACCAGTATGAGTGGGGCTGGCGTCACCAAAACCAGCAGCTCACAGTATTGATACCCACCGGTACCAGTGTGAGTGGGGCTGGCGTCACCAAAACCAGCAGCTCACAGTATTAATACCCACCGGTACCAGTGTGAGTGGGGCTGGCGTCACCAAAACCAGCAGCTCACAGAATTGATACCCACCGGTACCAGTGTGAGTGGGAATGGCGTCACCAAAACCAGCAGCTCACAGTATTGATACCCACTGGTTCCAGTGTGAGTGGGGCTGGCGTCACCAAAAACAGCAGCTCACAGTATTGATACCCACCGGTTCCAGTGTGAGTGGGGCTGGCGTCACCAAAAACAGCAGCTCACAGTATTGATACCCACCGGTACCAGTGTGAGTGGGGCTGGCGTCACCAAAACCAGCAGCTCACAGTATTGATACCCACCGGTACCAGTGTGAGTGGGGCTGGCGTCACCAAAACCAGCAGCTCACAGTATTGATACCCACCGGTACCAGTGTGAGTGGGGCTTGGTGTCACCAAAACCAGCAGCTCACAGTATTGCTACCCACCGGTACCAGTGTGAGTGGGGCTTGGTGTCACCAAAACCAGCAGCTCACAGTATTGATACCCACCGGTACCAGTGTGAGTGGGGCTGGCTGGTGTCACCAAAACCAGCATCTCACAGTATTGATACCCACCGGTACCAGTGTGAGTGGGGCTGGCGTCACCAAAACCAGCAGCTCACAGCATTGATACCCACCGGTACCAGTGTGAGTGGGGCTAGCGTCACCAAAACCAGGAGCTCACAGTATTGCTACCCACCGGTACCAGTGTGAGTGGGGCTGGCGTCACCAAACCCAGCAGCTCACAGTATTGCTACCCACCGGTACCAGTGTGAGTGGGGCTAGCGTCACCAAAACCAGCAGCTTACAGTATTGATACCCACCGGTACCAGTGTGAGTGGGGCTGGCGTTACCAAAACCAGCAGCTCACAGTATTGCTACCCACCGGTACCAGTGTGAGTGGGGCTTGGTGTCACCAAAACCAGCAGCTCACAGTATTGATACCCACCGGTACCAGTGTGAGTGGGGCTGGCATCACCAAAACCGGCAGTTCACAGTATTGATACCCACCGGTACCAGTGTGAGCATGGGCTGGCGTCACCAAAACCAGCAGCTCACATTGATACCCACCGGTACCAGTGTGAGTGGGGCTGGCGTCACCAAAACCAGCAGCTCACAGTATTGCTACCCACCGGTACCAGTGTGAGTGGGGCTGGCGTCACCAAAACCAGCAGCTCACATTGCTACCCACCGGTTTTGTGACCACTCACCACTCATACTGGTACCGGTGGGTATCAATACTGTGACGCCAGCCCCACTCACACTGGTACCGGTGGGTATCAATACTGTGAGCTGCTGGTTTTGGTGACACCAGCCCCACTCACACTGGTACCGGTGGGTATCAATACTGTGAGCTGCTGGTTTTGGTGACGCCAGCCCCACTCACACTGGTACCGGTGCAGGTATCAATGTGAGCTAATGGCTGCCGCTGGCAGCTGGCGGCTTCTTGTGAAACTGTTAAATATTTGTAATGTGAAATTATGATATTTTATATAATCTTATAGTGTGCACAATAACCTATTTGTAAAATATAATTTGATTAAAAAACATTTCAAAATATTTGACCATAAGCAATTCAAATTAAGCATATAACTGGGTTTCAATGTTAACTAGAGCAGAATCAGCCATAATTGTTTCCTCTTGATGCATGCATCAGAAGACACAATTTACATGGATGAAGTCTAAACTTGGCCTGGCAAGTGAAAATCAAATTAATCTTGATGTAAAATGCAGTAACCTCCGTACAACTGACACACACCTTAATATCTTATGGTAATATATTACCAAATATCCATGAGATATTTGGACATTTGGTACCGTCAACCATGGTAACTTTTCTATCCAGGGTAACTAATTTTCAGAGCAAAGGAATTCAACCAAGCATTGGCTCAAAACAAAGCTGACAGAAAACATGATCAAAGCAGGGTAAAGAACACAAGTCAAGGAGTGACGGAATTGCATGGAAAATGAATTGAAATACCACAAACCCCATAGTTTAATCAAGGTTGATGACAATATAGATGTAACATTCACTTGTAGTTATTGAATTCCACAACACTGAATAAATGCCAAAGTAAATTAATACAATAAAGCTCATGCCATGGAGGATTGGGATGACAGATAAAAACAAATGTTTTCACATTATTGATGACATTGACACTAGAGATGCAGAAAATGATAATTTCTTGGTCACTACTCCGGTCACGGCAGCTGACCTAGCTCAGAGGTCACAGCGTGCTAACAGCCAGGTCAATTTGAGTCCCGGCTAGGTCACGGCAAGAACATTTGCAACACATGAAATAGTTATGTAATATTTATCCTAGAATTTGACTTTGCTATGAACATTGATAGAGCAGAAACAGAACAAAACTGCTAATAGGTACCGTGATGACCGATATAGGCTGGATGTAGGAAGCGCGGTAATAGTTCAGTAATTCTGTTCAGTAGTTCCCTAGGTTAAGGTTCTTCTTGAGGTCCCTAATAGAAGAAGGGCAGTCAGCTGACGGTATTTTTATGACTGACTGAAAAGTGTACCAGTATTACTAAAGCTATGACGTCTCACGTCACCAATAATAACGTAATCAAACCTAACCAAACAGCAATTACTGTTGCAGGGACCCACGTTTATAACACTCCGCTCGCATTTGCTCTGCGCTGCAGCCCTACGGGGGGGGGGGGGGGGGGCTGTCGCCCGTCACCTCCAGACACCCCAGACCATATTATAGACAAAGCCAAACCCTGTAGCGTAAAGAAGTATGATGTATTTAGGCCTAGCAAATTAAAGGAAATAGTTCACCTTCAACATTAATTTTAACCCTCGCCCGACACCCCCCCCCCCCCCTTCGAGGGCGGCATATTGCACTCTGAGGGCGGCAATATGCGTTCCGAAGGCGGCAAGATGTCTTCCGAGGGTGGCATGATGCCTTCCAAGAGCGGCATAATGCGCTCTGAGGATGGCAGGATGCCTTCCGAGGGCGGCATATTGCGCTCTGGGGGCGGCAAGATGCCTTCAAAGGGCGACAAGACATCTTCCGGGGCGGCATAATGCACTCCGATGGCGGAAACATGTATTCCGAGGGCGACACGATGTTTTCCGAGGGCGGCATGATGCCTTCCCAGGGCAGCATAATTACTTCCGAGGGCGGCATGATGCCTTCCGCGGGCGGCGTATGCCTTCCGAGGGCGGCGATGTACTTTCTGAGGGCAGCATAATCGTTGTGAGGGCGGCAAGCTGTCTTCTGAGGGTGCCAAGGTGCCTTTCATGAGTGCTACGACGCTGTCGGTAGATACAAGGGCGCCGTGGCGGCTTCCCGAGAACAATACGGCGCCTTTGCAAGAACGGCACCGCGGCGTCTTGGCGCCGCGCCGCCCGAGGGTGCCGTTTTCTAAGGCAGGGGGCTTCAGCCCCTACGCCCCCCTGGATCCGCCACTGACACCAACATGTATTCAAGAAGGCTTCATTTCATGGCACTATGTACACCATCACTCGAGTTTGGGGTGTCGTTTTTAAAAGCGCATGTGCCATTAACAAACTATCTGCAATAAAACCCAAATTCGCGTAGCAATGTCTCGATGCTACGTGGATGGCACCTTAACCGTATCCTGTATGACATGATTCGAGAAGCTGTTACAACAATCACACACGATAAACATGAGTCTTAATAATACGTATGCTCATGACGTATGATGTTTTGGAAGCCATCCAACACGTTCTACAGCGGGGTGAGTAACTTATAACCTAGAACCATTGCACCAAGACAATACAGATAACCATCTCATGAAAGGCAAAGGTATCACTTTCAGAGTTCCTTCACTATCTTTTCTCAAATAGAATGGTTGGTCAGTGTTCGTGTGAATAAACACCTTCCTATGTCTCTGCACAAAAGTCCTGGTTTTTAATCCGGAGGTCTCTGCTCCCTAATCCTGCTTGTCCAGTTCCTCGATGAATGTGAGGTCAGTGCCTTTTATCTTCTCTGCCATCCACTTGTCGAACTTGGCCGTCATCTCTGGGGTGAAGTGGTTCTTCCAGTCGCCGGTCTTGCCTTTCCTGATGAAGCTGCCGCGATCTTTGTGCATCATTACTCCATCCTTCATATGATCTGCGTTCACCCACGGGTTGTCCTTGAGGTTGTCGAAGTGCAGATGTTCGGCCAACTTGTCCACTTGCTCGTCAGAGTAGCACTTCCCCAGGAAGGTGGCCACTTTCCTGATCTGTGACCCCAGGTCTCGCTTCATGTCCTCGTAGAAGATGAAGCACATGTTGGGATTGTGACGCAGGTTCCAGGCCTCTCATGTGCTCGATGGAGGGGCCCTCGATGAGATTACCGTCCCATGAAGTACTCCATGAAGAGCTGAAATGGTCAAACCAGGTGAGCTTTACTGAAAAAAACAATTATAGGCAAAAAACATTGAGAAATACAAAGCAATAAGAGAAGATAAGAGACTTCTGATCCGTTTTAACTTACAACGCCTTGATTTAAACTCGTTTGGACCGCACTTACCTCCAGATCCCCCAGAAAATCGTGCATACGAAAAAGACGCATGTGGTAGTAGTAGGAGACGCAGACATCCTTTGGGTTCCTGGCCACGTAGACCACCTTGCAGATGTCCAGCAGACGCGGGTTGTTCATGGAGAACGGCAGATGCGACTTGACGAAGCGCGGAGACGGTCGGTTTGGATCCCCACCAATGGCCAACCAATTCATTGATTCAAGGCCACCCTCTTTAGCAGCGTCGGGTGGAGCCAGCTTTGCCGCCATTTCCTTGTCCATGATGCCTCCGAAATCCACAAAACTCGCATCTGAAATGAACAAGGAAATCATCAGCGTTAAGGAGGAATATACCATGGACTACCTCTATCCAGAATAACTTGTACAATTGCAAGCAAATACAATCCTATGAATCGTGAGCACTTGATAACTAAAAATACGCAAATTGTTTCGTCGCCTCCCGTAAGAGATAGGTATAACATGGCGATACGCCAGTTAAATATAAATTGCATTGATTAGAGGGTAGTTCACTTTTATACCGGTTAACCTGTTCACCCATAGACATTTCTAGTGATGTTTACTTTTACAATTTCGAACATGCTTCGAAGATTGAGGATTTGAAGTAAGATGAAGATTCCTTTAATCAAAAGACCTTGATATATAAAATAGTAGAAGAAACGATCCCAAAGTAACAAGTTCCTTTAATCGAGTTTGTTGCATTCCGGGTAAGCAGGGCCTCGGCTAAGGAATTATCACTGGGGGGGGGGGGGTAATTCAGAAAAAATGCTGCTAAGGCATATGGTTAAGCGTACCTATATATAGGCCCTGATACATTTGAAGTGTCATAATGACAAACATAAGTGTAAAAAAGAAATAAAATAGTACAATAATACAATAATAAAGCTAATTAAAGATGGTATATAAAAACAAGCCCATCAGCGAAGGTCCACACCTGCGATATCGATTTTTGAAAACGATTGGGGGACCGAACAGGAACGGAGTGAAGGGGTTACCGGCTTTACCAATACAACTAAATCGGTCGCAAATTAATACATTTCCTGAAGCAAGATCTAAGCAGCTTATACAAGGGAGAATTTCTTGTCATGCAGTTCTTAACCCCATTTTTAACTGGGGGGGGGGGGGGCAGATTCCGCCACCCCATGTTTTGCCCAGATATCTCCCGAACGGCTAAGACCAGACCATGAAATTTTAGGATTTTTTTTTCTCTAGAATTAAATTCCGCATATGGACCGCTCCTGGTCACCGGTTGACCTCGGGTCACAACATAAGTTACCATTATGGCCTATGGGAGAATGACGGTGTATCGCATAATGTTTTTTCTTCTTCCAGAAATCACCCAGATAAACTATTCTACCGTCAACGCCTTCCCTTTAACCCACCGAAGGAAAGTTTGCACACAATCTGTCGGTAAACAACGAATACGTATTTGGACAGCTCGTTAAATCGATATTAGCGCCTTTCCAGGTGAGCTGAGGTCAAACAGTGACCTGGGGGGTGGGGGTCAAGTCTTTCGTTGTGCACTATCTATAGGCTGGTGGTAATATTTAGCCGTTGAAACGACTTCGGTAAGTGCTTTAAGGAAAAAGTTAGGCGGTGCCCAAGATTTGACATCGCAGGCACTATTTCACCTCCTGAGGTCAAACGATTGACCTAAGCAATACATGATTTAATGGTTCGAATGCACTCAGACACCAACATTTTGTATAAGTAGTGTTAACACAATCGGCCAGTAAACAACGAATGCGTATTTGGACGGCTTGTTAAATGGATATTAGGCCCTTTCCAGATGACCTGAGGTCAAACAGTGACCTCGATAGGGCAAGTCTTGCGTTGTGCACTTTCGGTGGGATAAAGGGAATGCGATGGTTGTAGAATTGGTTCTCCAAGTGATTTTTTTGGGAGAAATAATGCGGTACCCCGTCATTCTCCCATAGGCCATAATGGTAACTTATGTTGTGCCCTGAGGTGACCAGGAGAGGTCAGATCACTCGTTGTGCACTGTCCATAGTCTGATAGGAATATTTAGCCGTTGACACGACTTCGATAAGTACTTAAGGAAAAAGTTATGCGGTACCCGATATTTGACCTCGCGGGCACTCTTTGACCTCCCGAGGTTAAACGATTGACATCCGCGAGACATGCTTTCAGGTTTCTAATACTCATAGACGCCAACATTTAGCATACGTTTGAACACATCTGTACCACTCTAACCTCTTCAAAACTCTGCCGTAAACAATGTGCCTTACTCTCTGGGCGCACAGCCACCAGTCCGCTTGGTAGCAGTTGATCATCAGCGCCATCTACAACAGCTTCAGTTGTGGTACTCGCCGCTACTGATGACATTTCCTCATAGCGGAAACCAGGGACCTAACACGCAACATACCTGACCGGCATGATGGGCGATTTGGCGCCTTCGTAGTCCAGATCGTTGGCGAGCAGCCAGATCATCTGACTCCAGGTGGTTCCGCACTTCGGAGGTGTCACAACCCAAGCGTCACGTGGGTCCAAGGGATGGTTGTACATGTCCTCCATTTCCTTCTCAGTAACAGTTCCCGACATTTTGAAGCCCCAGTGGTTAGAGGACACGAGGCCATTTGGGTTGCCGAGAAAGTCCTTGGATATCTTCTTCTAAGCATCATCTTTAAGCGGAAAAATCTTGAAGGGAAAGGGAACTTGCTCTGCTGAACTCATCTGAAACGAAAGCCCCAATGATTTCGTTAGTGTGAAAGAAACAGGTTGTGTTGTGGCCAGGTCAATCGAAATCATGTCAAGACAGTGACTTCAGGAAGTAACAGCGACATATTAGGTTACCCGTACCGCAATATTTGCAATATACAAATATCGCGTATGTGCAAGCTAAGATTTCTTTTGCCCAGCTAGGTGAGTTGTAATGCATCCAAGTACCCTTTGTCCAGCTGAGTAAGCGTATAGACATTCAAGTCCCTTAGTCAAGGTAATAAGGCTTCTAGACACCCAGGTGCCATTTTCCCAGTAGGCTGCACCCCGAGTGTCATATGTCCAGCTAGGTAAGGTAGACATTTGGACAAGCCGGTTTCCTTTGCCTACCTAAGCCTCCAGGGGCGTAGTAGAATGGTGGTGAATTAAAGATAGGACCAAAATCGATACATCTGCAGAACAGCAGCAATAATTCACGCACTGCACACTATCCTCAAATTTCGGAAAGGGTTATGAGAGCCTGGATCATTAACCACATGATACCCAAGAATCTGTTGTGAGATATCATGCATTTATTTGTTCCTCGGTGGTCAGGCGTTACTCAATATTTTGGGACCTGGGAAGATTGGACAACACTATTGGACGAAGAAGGAGGAGGAGTAGACGTTGCTGATATGGATTTTCGAAAAGCGTTTGTTTGTGTACCCCATTACAGATTACAAGGCAATTTTCAAGTGTTGACATCAAATGAAATGTACTTGCATGGATCAAATACTTCTTGAATGACAGAGTGCTGGTCAACAGAGCGGTCTGCATGGTGCAATATGTTAAGTGGAATTTCGCAAGGTTCTGTGCTCGGCCCTGTGCTTTTTGTATTATTCATAAATTATTTGCAAAATGAAGTGAATGGAAGTATTGAAATATGTCTATGATACCAATAAATACGGCATGCAGACACCATAGACTACCATGATGTAATGCAAGCTGATCTGGAGAAGATGAAGTATTGGTCAGAGAATTGGCAGTTGCACTTGTGTGCAACGTTATGCATCTTTGTAGACCACTTTAAGTACAGCTTTATCGGCTCGGGTAATCAGTCATGGCTGTCGCCGAGGGGAAGGTGATCTTGGGTCTTAGTTGATATTAAACTTAAATTTCAGCACCACACAACGACAGTTGTGAAAGTCAACCATGTTCTAGATTGACTCAAGAGGGCATTTTCAACCAGAAATAAAAGCATGATTCTGACACTGTATAAGATTAATATACGACCAATCTTGGAATATGGAAACGTGGTATGGAGTTACATGTCTATGAAACTGATAAGGATAGGAAAGTGCAAAGAAGGGCCGCTCGCTTAATTCCTGAAGTCGGTGAACTACCATATGAAGAAAAACTGCAGCTGTTAAATATTTCATTTCTGAGTCACCGCTCTTATCGAGGAGATATGATTGAGATGTTCAAAATCATGAGAGGTTGTACGAATCAATTCAGGTCAGTTCTTCCAGCGAGCGCCAAATGGCAGGGTCCGTGGTCACAACCCGAATTTTAACAAGCCGGGAGTACGCCTGATATTACTTTTTTATTCTTGATTGTTTATTAGCTTTAACCCCAGCCCTACGGGAGCTTTTTTCACCGACGAGGGTTAAGCAACCACAGATCGGATCCCATTTCCGGCTGTATTAAAGGCACACAAACACACGCACACACGCTCATGCATTCACCCATTGATACCTAAAATATGATGACAATGCCATAAATAACTCGCTTCCCCAAGTATTCATTGATTCCGAAAATGTCAATCAGTTGCAAAATAGCTTCGATGAATGGAAAGTGAAACAGCTCATGGGGCTAAACAGATTCTGGTCAGTAATGCGGTCCGGGGTCTAGAAATGGTGAAATATGTCGCATACAAAACTATCGGTGGTCATATTTGTCGCGGGGACATCCTTTCATTTTCGAGCTTTCTAAAGGTTCCATATTAGAGTTGCAAAATGCTGGTCCCAGCGTCCCAGCGCTGGGACCAGACCTAGTCACAGCCGTGACTGGAGCTGTGACTGGCCAAGCCGGTACCATAGGGTTAACATTCCAACGCTGTGACTAAAGCTGTGACTTGCCAGCTCATGCTATGACCAAAGATTTCGGATTTTCTGCACCTCTATTCCATATGCTGTTTATTTGTCAGGTGTTAGTCATTTCATTAAGAATGGTGGCCCAATGTGTCCCATGGTGGCCCAATGTGTCCCAATGTCCCAATGTGTCCCAATGTGTCCCAATGTGTCCCAATGTGTCCCAATGTGTCCCAATGTGTCCCAATGTGTCCCAATGTGTCCCAATGTGTCCCAATGTGTCCCAATGTGTCCCAATGTTTCCCAATGTGTCCCAATGTGTCCCAATGTGTCCCAATGTGTCCCAATGTGTCCCAATGTGTCCCAATGTGTCCCAATGTGTCCCAATGTGTCCCAATGTGTCCCAATGTGTCCCAATGTGTCCCAATGTGTCCCAATGTGTCCCAATGTGTCCCAATGTGTCCCAATGTGTCCCAATGTGTCCCAATGTGTCCCAATGTGTCCCAATGTGTCCCAATGTGTCCCAATGTGTCCCAATGTGTCCCAATGTGTCCCAATGTGTCCCAATGTGTCCCAATGTGACCCAATGTGACCCAATGTGACCCAATGTGACCCAATGTGACCCAATGTGACCCAATGTGACCCAATGTGACCCAATGTGACCCAATGTGACCCAATGTGACCCAATGTGACCCAATGTGACCCAATGTGACCCAATGTGACCCAATGTGACCCAATGTGACCCAATGTGACCCAATGTGACCCAATGTGACCCAATGTGACCCAATGTGACCCAATGTGACCCAATGTGGCCCAATGTGGCCCAATGTGGCCCAATGTGGCCCAATGTGGCCCAATGTGGCCCAATGTGGTCCAATGTGGCCCAATGTGGCCCAGTGTGGCCCAGTGTGGCCCAGTGTGGCCCAGTGTGGCCCAATGTGACCCAGTGTGACCCAGTGTGACCCAGTGTGACCCAGCCCAGCCAAAGGACGGTCTGCTTTGGCGGTACAAAATTTAAATAGTTTGAATCGGATGACAATTTCCTCAACGGCAGTCTGCATAAGATACATAGCTCAATTTTTGACAGATAGCTATCTTAAGTTTAACAATCGGCAGCCAAACGAAGAAACCAGGCGACAAAAACCGGGAGGAACTTGCATGTTGGCTGCATTCTTACTGAATGTGTATGTGTATGTGTATGTTTTCTGTCCCAATGTGGGACAGAAAACATAAAACACACAAACAGAAAACACACAACAGCAACGCGTTGCGCGGAAAACAAACGAGACCGACACAAACAACAGCAACGCGCTGCTCGGAAAACACCCGAGACCGACACAGACAACAGCGTCGTGCTGCTCGGAAAACACCCGAGGCCGACACAGACAACAGCACCGCGCTGCTCGGAAAATACCCGAGACCGACACAAACAACAGCGCCGCGTTTCTCGGAAAACACCCGAGACCGACACAGACTACAGCTGCTCGGAAAACACCCCAGGCCGACACAGACTACAGCTGCTCGGAAAACACCCGAGACCGACACAGACAACAGCACCGCGCTGCTCGAAACACACCCGAGACCGACACAAACAACAGCACTGCGCTGCTCGGAAAACACCCGAGGCCGACACAGACATCAGCTGCTCGGAAAACACCCGAGGCCGACACAGACAACAGAGTCGCGCTGCTCAGAAAACTCCCGAGACCGACACAGACAACAGCACCGCGCTGCTCGGAAAACACCCGAGGCTGACACAGAAAACAGCACCGCGCTGCTCGGAAAACACCCGAGACCGACACAAACAACAGCGCTGCGCTGCTCGGAAAACACCTGAGACCGACACAAACAACAGCACTGCGCTGCTCGGAAAACACCCGAGACCGACACAGACAACAGCACCGCGCTGCTCGGAAAACACCCGAGACCGACACAGACAACAGCGTCGCCCGGAAAACACCCGAGACTGACCCAGACAACAGCACCGCACTGCTCGGAAAACACCCGAGACCGACACAAACAACAGCACCGCGCTGCTCGGAAAACACCCGAGACCGACACAAACAACAGCACTGCGCTGCTCGGAAAACACCCGAGGCCGACACAGACAACAGCTGCTCGGAAAACACCCGAGGCCGACACAGACAACCGAGTCGCGCTGCTCGGAAACTCCCGAGACCGACACAGACAACAGCACCGCGCTGCTCGGAAAACACCCGAGGCCGACACAGACAACAGCACCGCGCTGCTCGGAAAACACCCGAGGCTGACACAGACAACAGCACTGCTTGGAAAACAGCCGAGGCCGACACAGACAACAGCACTGCCCTGCTCGGAAAACACCCGAGATCGACACAGACAACAGCGCCGCGCTGCTCGGAAAAAACCGAGACCGACACAGACAACAGCACCGCGGTGCTCGGAAAACACACGAGACCGACACAGACAACAGCACCGCGCTGCTCGGAAAACACCCGAGACCGAAACAGGCAACAGCTGCTCGGAAAACACCCGCGACCGACACAGACAACAGCTGCTCAGAAAACACCCGAGACCGACACAGAAAACAGCACCGCGCTGCTCGGAAAACACCCGAGGCCGACACAGACAACAGCGTCGTGCTGCTCGGAAAACACCCGATACCGACACAGACAACAGCACCGCGCTGCTCGGAAAACACCCGAGGCCGACACAGAAAACAGAACCGCGCTGCTCGAAAACACTCGAGACCGGCACATACAACAGCTGCTCGGAAAACACCCGAGACCGACACAGACAACAGCAGTGCGCTGCTCGGAAAACTCCAGAGACCGATACAGACAACAGCACCACTCTGCTCGGAAAACACCCGAGACCGACACAGACAACAGCTGCTCGGAAAACACCCGAGGCCGACACAGACAACAGTGCCGCTCGGAAAACACCCGAGACCGACACGGACAACAGCGTCGACCTGCCCGGAAAAAACCCGAGGCCGACACAGACAACAGCACTGCGCTGCTCGGAAAAAAAAACCGAGACCGACACAGACAACAGCACCGCGCTGCTCGGAAAAAAGCCTGAGACCGACACAGACAACAGCACCGCGCTGCTCTGTAAACACCCGAGACCAACACAGACAACAGCTGCTCGGAAAACTCCCGAGGCCGACACAGACAACAGCAGCGCGCTGCTTGGAAAACTCCAGAGACCGACACAGACAACATCACCACGCTGCTCGGAAAACACCCGAGACCGACACAGACAACAGCTGCTCGGGAAACACCCGAGTCCGACACAGACAACAGTGTCGCTCGGAAAACACCCGAGACCGACACGGACAACAGCGTCGCGCTGCCCGGAAAACACCCGAGGCCGACACAGACAACAGCACTGTGCTGCTCGGACAAAAACCGAGACCGACACAGACAACAGCACCGCGATGCTCGGAAAACACCCGAGGCCGACACAGACAACAGCAGCGAGCTGCTTGGAAAACTCCAGAGACCGACACAGACAACAGCACCGCGTTGCTCGGAAAACACCCGACACCGACACAGACAACAGCTGCTCGGAAAACACCCGAAACCGAAACGGACAACAGTACCGCGCTGCTCTGAAAACACCCGAGACCGACACAGACAACAGCTGCTCGGAAAACACCCGAGACCGACACAGACAACAGCAACGCGTTGCGCGGAAAACAAACGAGACCGACACAAACAACAGCAACGCGCTGCTCGGAAAACACCCGAGACCGACACAGACAACAGCGTCGTGCTGCTCGGAAAACACCCGAGGCCGACACAGACAACAGCACCGCGCTGCTCGGAAAATACCCGAGACCGACACAAACAACAGCGCCGCGTTTCTCGGAAAACACCCGAGACCGACACAGACTACAGCTGCTCGGAAAACACCCCAGGCCGACACAGACTACAGCTGCTCGGAAAACACCCGAGACCGACACAGACAACAGCACCGCGCTGCTCGAAACACACCCGAGACCGACACAAACAACAGCACTGCGCTGCTCGGAAAACACCCAAGGCCGACACAGACATCAGCTGCTCGGAAAACACCCGAGGCCGACACAGACAACAGACTCGCGCTGCTCGGAAAACTCCCGAGACCGACACAGACAACAGCACCGCACTGCTCGGAAAACACCCGAGGCAGACACAGACAACAGCACCGCGCTGCTCTGAAAACACCCGAGACCGACACAGACAACAGCACCGCGCTGCTCGGGAAACACCCGAGACCGACACAGACAACATCACCGCGCTGCTCGGAAAACACCCGAGACCGACACAGACAACAGCACCGCGCTGCTCGGAAAACACCCGAGGCCGACACAGACAACAGCGCCGCGCTGCTCGGAAAACACCCGAGACCGACACAGACAACAGCTGCTCGGAAAACACCCGAGACCGACACAGACAACAGCTGCTCGGAAAACACCCGAGACCGACACAGACAACAGCATCGCGCTGCTCGGAAAA
The DNA here is from genome assembly GCA_036785665.1 of Chirona hameri. Taxonomy (NCBI): domain Eukaryota; kingdom Metazoa; phylum Arthropoda; class Thecostraca; order Balanomorpha; family Balanidae; genus Chirona; species Chirona hameri. The sequence goes on from JAXIVJ010002468.1 coordinate 32,760, forward strand.
CACCCGAGACCGACACAGACAACAGCACCGCGCTGCTCGGAAAACACCCGAGGCCGACACGGACAACAGCACCGCGCTGCTCGGAATACACCCGAGGCCGACACAGACAACAGCGTCACTCGGAAAACACCCGAGGCCAACACAGACAACAGTGCCGCTTGGAAAACACCCGAGACCGACACAGACAACATCGCCGCGCTGCTCGTAAAACACTCGAGACCGACACAGACAACAGCTGCTCGGAAAACACCCGAGACCGACACAGACAACAGAGTCGCGCTGCTCGTAATACACTCGAGACCGACACAGACAACAGCTGCTCGGAAAACACCCGAGGCCGACACAGACAACAGTGTCGCTCGGAAAACACCCGAGACCGACACGGACAACAGCGTCGCGCTGCCCGGAAAACACCCGAGACCGACACAGACAACAGCACCGCGCTGCTCGGAAAACACCCGAGGCCGACACAGACAACAGCACCGCGCTGCTCGGAAAACACCCGAGGCTGACACAGACAACAGCACTGCTTGGAAAACAGCCGAGGCCGACACAGACAACAGCACTGCGCTGCTCGGAAAACACCCGAGATCGACACAGACAACAGCGCCGCGCTGCTCGGAAAAAAACCGAGACCGACACAGACAACAGCACCGCGGTGCTCGGAAAACACCCGAGACCGACACAGACAACAGCACCGCGCTGCTCGGAAAACACCCGAGACCGAAACAGGCAACAGCTGCTCGGAAAACACCCGCGACCGACACAGACAACAGCTTCTCAGAAAACACCCGAGACCGACACAGAAAACAGCACCGCGCTGCTCGGAAAACACCCGAGGCCGACACAGACAACAGCGTCGTGCTGCTCGGAAAACACCCGAGACCGACACAGACAACAGCACCGCGCTGCTCGGAAAACACCCGAGGCCGACACAGAAAACAGAACCGCGCTGCTCGAAAACACTCGAGACCGGCACATACAACAGCTGCTCGGAAAACACCCGAGACCGACACAGACAACAGCAGTGCGCTGCTCGGAAAACTCCAGAGACCGATGCAGACAACAGCACCACTCTGCTCGGAAAACACCCGAGACCGACACAGACAACAGCTGCTCGGAAAACACCCGAGGCCGACACAGACAACAGTGCCGCTCGGAAAACACCCGAGACCGACACGGACAACAGCGTCGCGCTGCCCGGAAAACACCCGAGGCCGACACAGACAACAGCACTGCGCTGCTCGGAAAAAAACCGAGACCGACACAGACAACAGCACCGCGCTGCTCGGAAAAAAGCCCGAGACCGACACAGACAACAGCACCGCGCTGCTCTGTAAACACCCGAGACCAACACAGACAACAGCTGCTCGGAAAACTCCTGAGGCCGACACAGACAACAGCAGCGCGCTGCTTGGAAAACTCCAGAGACCGACACAGACAACAGCACCACGCTGCTCGGAAAACACCCGAGACCGACACAGACAACAGCTGCTCGGGAAACACCCGAGTCCAACACAGACAACAGTGTCGCTCGGAAAACACCCGAGACTGACACGGACAACAGCGTCGCGCTGCCCGGAAAACACCCGAGGCCGACACAGACAACAGCACTGCGCTGCTCGGACAAAAACCGAGACCGACACAGACAAGAGCACCGCGATGCTCGGAAAACACCCGAGGCCGACACAGACAACAGCAGCGAGCTGCTTGGAAAACTCCAGAGACCGACACAGACAACAGCACCGCGTTGCTCGGAAAACACCCGACACCGACACAGACAACAGCTGCTCGGAAAACACCCGAAACCGACACGGACAACAGTACCGCGCTGCTCTGAAAACACCCGAGACCGACACAGACAACAGCTGCTCGGAAAACACCCGATACCGACACAGACAACAGCAACGCGTTGCGCGGAAAACAAACGAGACCGACACAAACAACAGCAACGCGGTGCTCGGAAAACACCCGAGACCGACACAGACAACAGCGTCGTGCTGCTCGGAAAACACCCGAGGCCGACACAGACAACAGCACCGCGCTGCTCGGAAAATACCCGAGACCGACACAAACAACAGCGCCGCGTTTCTCGGAAAACACCCGAGACCGACACAGACTACAGCTGCTCGGAAAACACCCCAGGCCGACACAGACTACAGCTGCTCGGAAAACACCCGAGACCGACACAGACAACAGCACCGCGCTGCTCGAAACACACCCGAGACCGACACAAACAACAGCACTGCGCTGCTCGGAAAACACCCGAGGCCGACACAGACATCAGCTGCTCGGAAAACACCCGAGGCCGACACAGACAACAGACTCGCGCTGCTCGGAAAACTCCCGAGACCGACACAGACAACAGCACCGCACTGCTCGGAAAACACCCGAGGCAGACACAGACAACAGCACCGCGCTGCTCTGAAAACACCCGAGACCGACACAGACAACAGCACCGCGCTGCTCGGGAAACACCCGAGACCGACACAGACAACATCACCGCGCTGCTCGGAAAACACCCGAGACCGACACAGACAACAGCACCGCGCTGCTCGGAAAACACCCGAGGCCGACACAGACAACAGCGCCGCGCTGCTCGGAAAACACCCGAGACCGACACAGACAACAGCTGCTCGGAAAACACCCGAGACCGACACAGACAACAGCTGCTCGGAAAACACCCGAGACCGACACAGACAACAGCATCGCGCTGCTCGGAAAATACCCGAGACCGACACAGACAACAGCACCGCGCTGCTCGGAAAACACCCGAGGCCGACACGGACAACAGCACCGCGCTGCTCGGAATACACCCGAGGCCGACACAGGCAACAGCGTCACTCGGAAAACACCCGAGGCCAACACAGACAACAGTGCCGCTTGGAAAACACCCGAGACCGACACAGACAACAGCGCCGCGCTGCTCGTAAAACACTCGAGACCGACACAGACAACAGCTGCTCGGAAAACACCCGAGACCGACACAGACAACAGAGTCGCGCTGCTCGTAATACACTCGAGACCGACACAGACAACAGCTGCTCGGAAAACACCCGAGACCGACACAGACAACAGCAGTGCGCTGCTCGGAAACTCCAGAGACCGACACAGACAACAGCACCAAGCTGCTCGGAAAACACCCGAGACCGACACAGACAACAGCTGCTCGGAAAACACCCCAGGCCGACACAGACAACAGTGCCGCTCGGAAAACACCCGAGACCGACACGGACAACAGCGTCGCGCTGCCCGGAAAACACCCGAGACCGACACAGACAACAGCACCGCGCTGCTCGGAAAACACCCGAGGCCGACACAGACAACAGCAGACAACAGCACCGCGCTGCTCGGAAAACACCCGAGGCTGACACAGACAACAGCACTGCTTGGAAAACAGCCGAGGCCGACACAGACAACAGCACTGCGCTGCTCGGAAAACACCCGAGATCGACACAGACAACAGCGCCGCGCTGCTCGGAAAAAAACCGAGACCGACACAGACAACAGCACCGCGGTGCTCGGAAAACACCCGAGACCGACACAGACAACAGCACCGCGCTGCTCGGAAAACACCCGAGACCGAAACAGGCAACAGCTGCTCGGAAAACACCCGCGACCGACACAGACAACAGCTGCTCAGAAAACACCCGAGACCGACACAGAAAACAGCACCGCGCTGCTCGGAAAACACCCGAGGCCGACACAGACAACAGCGTCGAGCTGCTCGGAAAACACCCGAGACCGACACAGACAACAGCACCGCGCTGCTCGGAAAACACCCGAGGCCGACACAGAAAACAGAACCGCGCTGCTCGAAAACACTCGAGACCGGCACATACAACAGCTGCTCGGAAAACACCCGAGACCGACACAGACAACAGCAGTGCGCTGCTCGGAAAACTCCAGAGACCGATACAGACAACAGCACCACTCTGCTCGGAAAACACCCGAGACCGACACAGACAACAGCTGCTCGGAAAACACCCGAGGCCGACACAGACAACAGTGCCGCTCGGAAAACACCCGAGACCGACACGGACAACAGCGTCGCGCTGCCCGGAAAACACCCGAGGCCGACACAGACAACAGCACTGCGCTGCTCGGAAAAAAACCGAGACCGACACAGACAACAGCACCGCGCTGCTCGGAAAAAAGCCCGAGACCGACACAGACAACAGCACCGCGCTGCTCTGTAAACACCCAAGACCAACACAGACAACAGCTGCTCGGAAAACTCCCGAGGCCGACACAGACAACAGCAGCGCGCTGCTTGGAAAACTCCAGAGACCGACACAGACAACAGCACCACGCTGCTCGGAAAACACCCGAGACCGACACAGACAACAGCTGCTCGGGAAACACCCGAGTCCAACACAGACAACAGTGTCGCTCGGAAAACACCCGAGACCGACACGGACAACAGCGTCGCGCTGCCCGGAAAACACCCGAGGCCGACACAGACAACAGCACTGCGCTGCTCGGACAAAAACCGAGACCGACACAGACAAGAGCACCGCGATGCTCGGAAAACACCCGAGGCCGACACAGACAACAGCAGCGAGCTGCTTGGAAAACTCCAGAGACCGACACACACAACAGCACCGCGTTGCTCGGAAAACACCCGACACCGACACAGACAACAGCTGCTCGGAAAACACCCGAAACCGACACGGACAACAGGACCACGCTGCTCTGAAAACACCCGAGACCGACACAGACAACAGCTGCTCGGAAAACACCCGATACCGACACAGACAACAGCAACGCGTTGCGCGGAAAACAAACGAGACCGACACAAACAACAGCAACGCGGTGCTCGGAAAACATCCGAGACCGACACAGACAACAGCGTCGTGCTGCTCGGAAAACACCCGAGGCCGACACAGACAACAGCACCGCGCTGCTCGGAAAATACCCGAGACCGACACAAACAACAGCGCCGCGTTTCTCGGAAAACACCCGAGACCGACACAGACTACAGCTGCTCGGAAAACACCCCAGGCCGACACAGACTACAGCTGCTCGGAAAACACCCGAGACCGACACAGACAACAGCACCGCGCTGCTCGAAACACACCCGAGACCGACACAAACAACAGCACTGCGCTGCTCGGAAAACACCCGAGGCCGACACAGACATCAGCTGCTCGGAAAACACCCGAGGCCGACACAGACAACAGACTCGCGCTGCTCGGAAAACTCCCGAGACCGACACAGACAACAGCACCGCACTGCTCGGAAAACACCCGAGGCAGACACAGACAACAGCACCGCGCTGCTCTGAAAACACCCGGGACCGACACAGACAACAGCACCGCGCTGCTCGGGAAACACCCGAGACCGACACAGACAACATCACCGCGCTGCTCGGAAAACACCCGAGACCGACACAGACAACAGCACCGCGCTGCTCGGAAAACACCCGAGGCCGACACAGACAACAGCGCCGCGCTGCTCGGAAAACACCCGAGACCGACACAGACAACAGCTGCTCGGAAAACACCCGAGACCGACACAGACAACAGCTGCTCGGAAAAAACCCGAGACCGACACAGACAACAGCATCGCGCTGCTCGGAAAATACCCGAGACCGACACAGACAACAGCACCGCGCTGCTCGGAAAACACCCGAGGCCGACACGGACAACAGCACCGCGCTGCTCGGAATACACCCGAGGCCGACACAGACAACAGCGTCACTCGGAAAACACCCGAGGCCGACACAGACAACAGTGCCGCTTGGAAAACACCCGAGACCGACACAGACAACAGCGCCGCGCTGCTCGTAAAACACTCGAGACCGACACAGACAACAGCTGCTCGGAAAACACCCGAGACCGACACAGACAACAGAGTCGCGCTGCTCGTAATACACTCGAGACCGACACAGACAACAGCTGCTCGGAAAACACCCGAGACCGACACAGACAACAGCAGTGCGCTGCTCGGAAAACTCCAGAGACCGACACAGACAACAGCACCAAACTGCTCGGAAAACACCCGAGACTGACACAGACAACAGCTGCTCGGAAAACACCCCAGGCCGACACAGACAACAGTGCCGCTCGGAAAACACCCGAGACCGACACGGACAACAGCGTCGCGCTGCCCGGAAAACACCCGAGACCGACACAGACAACAGCACCGCGCTGCTCGGAAAACACCCGAGGCCGACACAGACAACAGCACCGCGCTGCTCGGAAAACACCCGAGGCTGACACAGACAACAGCACTGCTTGGAAAACAGCCGAGGCCGACACAGACAACAGCACTGCGCTGCTCGGAAAACACCCGAGATCGACACAGACAACAGCGCCGCGCTGCTCGGAAAAAAACCGAGACCGACACAGACAACAGCACCGCGGTGCTCGGAAAACACCCGAGACCGACACAGACAACAGCACCGCGCTGCTCGGAAAACACCCGAGACCGAAACAGGCAACAGCTGCTCGGAAAACACCCGCGACCGACACAGACAACAGCTGCTCAGAAAACACCCGAGACCGACACAGAAAACAGCACCGCGCTGCTCGGAAAACACCCGAGGCCGACACAGACAACAGCGTCGTGCTGCTCGGAAAACACCCGAGACCGACACAGACAACAGCACCGCGCTGCTCGGAAAACACCCGAGGCCGACACAGAAAACAGAACCGCGCTGCTCGAAAACACTCGAGACCGGCACATACAACAGCTGCTCGGAAAACACCCGAGACCGACACAGACAACAGCAGTGCGCTGCTCGGAAAACTCCAGAGACCGATACAGACAACAGCACCACTCTGCTCGGAAAACACCCGAGACCGACACAGACAACAGCTGCTCGGAAAACACCCGAGGCCGACACAGACAGCAGTGCCGCTCGGAAAACACCCGAGACCGACACGGACAACAGCGTCGCGCTGCCCGGAAAACACCCGAGGCCGACACAGACAACAGCACTGCGCTGCTCGGAAAAAAAAACCGAGACCGACACAGACAACAGCACCGCGCTGCTCGGAAAAAAGCCCGAGACCGACACAGACAACAGCACCGCGCTGCTCTGTAAACACCCGAGACCAACACAGACAACAGCTGCTCGGAAAACTCCCGAGGCCGACACAGACAACAGCAGCGCGCTGCTTGCAAAACTCCAGAGACCGACACAGACAACAGCACCACGCTGCTCGGAAAACACCCGAGACCGACACAGACAACAGCTGCTCGGGAAACACCCGAGTCCAACACAGACAACAGTGTCGCTCGGAAAACACCCGAGACCGACACGGACAACAGCGTCGCGCTGCCCGGAAAACACCCGAGGCCGACACAGACAACAGCACTGCGCTGCTCGGACAAAAACCGAGACCGACACAGACAAGAGCACCGCGATGCTCGGAAAACACCCGAGGCCGACACAGACAACAGCAGCGAGCTGCTTGGAAAACTCCAGAGACCGACACAGACAACAGCACCGCGTTGCTCGGAAAACACCCGACACCGACACAGACAACAGCTGCTCGGAAAACACCCGAAACCGACACGGACAACAGTACCGCGCTGCTCTGAAAACACCCGAGACCGACACAGACAACAGCTGCTCGGAAAACACCCGATACCGACACAGACAACAGCAACGCGTTGCGCGGAAAACAAACGAGACCGACACAAACAACAGCAACGCGGTGCTCGGAAAACACCCGAGACCGACACAGACAACAGCGTCGTGCTGCTCGGAAAACACCCGAGGCCGACACAGACAACAGCACCGCGCTACTCGGAAAATACCCGAGACCGACACAAACAACAGCGCCGCGTTTCTCGGAAAACACCCGAGACCGACACAGACTACAGCTGCTCGGAAAACACCCCAGGCCGACACAGACTACAGCTGCTCGGAAAACACCCGAGACCGACACAGACAACAGCACCGCGCTGCTCGAAACACACCCGAGACCGACACAAACAACAGCACTGCGCTGCTCGGAAAACACCCGAGGCCGACACAGACAACAGCGCCGCGCTGCTCGGAAAACACCCGAGACCGACACAGACAACAGCTGCTCGGAAAACACCCGAGACCGACACAGACAACAGCGCCGCGCTGCTCGGAAAACACCCGAGACCGACACAGACAACAGCTGCTCGGAAAACACCCGAGACCGACACAGACAACAGACTCGCGCTGCTCGGAAAACTCCCCGAGACCGACACAGACAACAGCACCGCACTGCTCGGAAACACCCGAGGCAGACACAGACAACAGCACCGCGCTGCTCTGAAAACACCCGAGACCGACACAGACAACAGCACCGCGCTGCTCGGGAAACACCCGAGACCGACACAGACAACATCACCGCGCTGCTCGGAAAACACCCGAGACCGACACAGACAACAGCACCGCGCTGCTCGGAAAACACCCGAGGCCGACACAGACAACAGCGCCGCGCTGCTCGGAAAACACCCGAGACCGACACAGACAACAGCTGCTCGGAAAACACCCGAGACCGACACAGACAACAGCTGCTCGGAAAACACCCGAGACCGACACAGACAACAGCATCGCGCTGCTCGGAAAATACCCGAGACCGACACAGACAACAGCACCGCGCTGCTCGGAAAACACCCGAGGCCGACACGGACAACAGCACCGCGCTGCTCGGAATACACCCGAGGCCGACACAGACAACAGCGTCACTCGGAAAACACCCGAGGCCGACACAGACAACAGTGGTGCTTGGAAAACACCCGAGACCGACACAGACAACAGCGCCGCGCTGCTCGTAAAACACTCGAGACCGACACAGACAACAGCTGCTCGGAAAACACCCGAGACCGACACAGACAACAGAGTCGCGCTGCTCGTAATACACTCGAGACCGACACAGACAACAGCTGCTCGGAAAACACCCGAGACCGACACAGACAACAGCAGTGCGCTGCTCGGAAAACTCCAGAGACCGACACAGACAACAGCACCAAGCTGCTCGGAAAACACCCGAGACCGATACAGACAACAGCTGCTCGGAAAACACCCCAGGTCGACACAGACAACAGTGCCGCTCGGAAAACACCCGAGACCGACACGGACAACAGCGTCGCGCTGCCCGGAAAACACCCGAGGCCGACACAGACAACAGCACTGCGCTGCTCGGAAAAAAAACGAGACCGACACAGACAACAGCACCGCGCTGCTCGGAAAAAAAGCCCGAGACCGACACAGACAACAGCACCGCGCTGCTCTGAAAACACCCGAGACCGACACAGACAACAGCTGCTCGGAAAACACCCGAGGCCGACACAGACAACAGCAGCGCGCTGCTCGGAAAACTCCAGAGACCGACACAGACAACAGCACCACGCTGCTCGGAAAACACCCGAGACCGACACAGACAACAGCTGTTCGGAAAACACCCGAGTCCGACACAGACAACAGTGTCGCTCGGAAAACACCCGAGACCGACACGGACAATAGCGTCGCGCTGCCCGGAAAACATCCGAGGCCGACACAGACAACAGCACTGCGCTGCTCGGAAAAAAAAAACCGAGACCGACACAGACAACAGCACCGCGCTGCTCGGAAAAAAAACCGAGACCGACACAGACAACAGCACCGCGCTGCTCTGAAAACACCCGAGACTGACACCGACAACAGCTGCTCGGAAAACACCCGAGGCCGACACAGAAAACAGTACCGCGCGGCTCGGAAAACACCCAAGACCGACACAGACAACAGCACGGCGTTGCTCGGAAAACACCCGAGACCGACACAGACAACAGCTGCTCGGAAAACACCCGAGGCCGACACAGACAACAGTGTCGCTCGGAAAACACCCGAGACCGACACGGACAACAGCGTCGCGCTGCCCGGAAAACACCCGAGGCCGACACAGACAACAGCACTGCGCTGCTCGGAAAAAACCGAGACCGACACCGACAACAGCACCGCGCTGCTCGGAAAATAAGCCCGAGACCGACACAGACAACAGCAACGCGCTGCTCTGAAAACACCCGAGGCCGACACAGACAACGGCACTGCACTGCTCGGAAAACACCCGAGACCGACACAAACAACAGCACCGCGCTGCTCGTGAAACACCCGAGACCGACACAGACAACAGCTGCTCGGGAAACACCCGAGACCGACACAGACAACAGCACCTCGCTGCTCGGAAAACACCCGAGACCTACACAGACAACAGCGTCGTGCTGCTCGGAAAACACCCGATACCGACACATACAACAGCACCGCGCTGCTCTGAAAACATCCGAGACCGACACAGACAACAGCACCGCGTTATTCTGGACAACAGCACTGCTTGGAAAACAGCCGAGGCCGACACAGACAACAGCACTGCGCTGCTCGGAAAACACCCGAGACCGACACAGACAACAGCGCCGCGCTGCTCGGAAAAAAACCGACACCGACACAGACAACAGCACCGCGCTGCTCGGAAAACACCCGAGACCGACACAGACAACAGCACCGCGCTGCTCGGAAAACACCCGAGACCGAAACAGGCAACAGCTGCTCGGAAAACACCCGAGACCGACACAGACAGCAGCTGCTCAGAAAAAACCCGAGACCGACACAGAAAACAGCACCGCGCTGCTCGGAAAACACCCGAGGCCGACACAGACAACAGCGTCGTGCTGCTCGGAAAACACCCGAGACCGACACAGACAACAGCACCGCGCTGCTCGGAAAAAGCCCGAGACCGACACAGACAACAGCACCGTGCTGCTCGGAAAACACCCGAGGCCGACACAGAAAACAGTACCGCGCGGCTCGGAAAACACCCGAGACCGACACAGACAACAGCACGGCGTTGCTCGGAAAACACCCGAGACCGACACAGACAACAGCTGCTCGGAAAACACCCGAGGCCGACACAGACAACAGTGTCGCTCGGAAAACACCCGAGACCGACACGGACAACAGCGTCGCGCTGCCCGGAAAACACCCGAGGCCGACACAGAAAACAGAACCGCGCTGCTCGGAAAACACTCGAGACCGGCACATACAACAGCTGCTCGGAAAACACCCGAGACCGACACAGACAACAGCAGTGCGCTGCTCGGAAAACACCAGAGACCGACACAGACAACAGCACCACTCTGCTGGGAAAACACCCGAGACCGACACAGACCACAGCTGCTCGGAAAACACCAGAGGCCGACACAGACAACAGTGCCGCTCGGAAAACACCCGAGACCGACACGGACAACAGCGTCGCGCTGCCCGGAAAACACCCGAGGCCGACACAGACAACAGCACTGCGCTGCTCGGAAAAAACCGAGACCGACACAGACAACAGCACCGCGCTGCTCGGAAAAAGCCCGAGACCGACACAGACAACAGCTGCTTGGGAAACACCCGAGTCCGACACAGACAACAGTGTCGCTCGGAAAACACCCGAGACCGACACGGACAACAGCGTCGCACTGCCCGGAAAACACCCGAGGCCGACACAGACAACAGCACTGCGCTGCTGGGACAAAAACCGAGACCGACACAGACAACAGCACCGCGCTGCCCGGAAAACACCCGAGGCCGACACAGACAACAGCAGTGCGCTGCTCGGAAAACACCCGACACCGACACAGACAACAGCTGCTCGGGAAACACCCGAGACCGACAGAGACAACAGCAACACGTTGCGCGGAAAACAACCGAGACCGACACAAACAACAGCAACGCGCTGCTCGGAAATCACCCGAGACCGACACAGACAACAGCGTCGTGCTGCTCGGAAAACACCCGAGGCCGACACAGGCAACAGCACCGCGCTGCTCGGAAAATACCCGAGACCGACACAAACAACAGCGCCGCGTTTCTCGGAAAAGACCCGAGACCGACACAGACAACAGCACCGCGGTGCTCGGAAAACATCCGAGACCGACACAGACAACAGCGTCGCTCGGAAAACAACCGAGACTGACACAGACAACAGCACCGCGCTACTCGGAAAACACCCGAGATCGACACAAACAACAGCACCACGCTGCTCGGAAAACACCCGAGACCGACACAGACAACAGCACCGCGCTGCTCGGAAAACACCCGAGGCCAACACAGACAACAGCTGCTCGGAAAACACCCGAGGCCGACACAAACTACAGCTGCTCGGAAAACACCCGAGAACGACACAGACAACAGCACCACGCTGCTCGGAAAACACCCGAGACCGACATAGACAACAGCTGCTCGGAAAACACCCGAGGCCGACACAGACAACAGTGTCGGGCTGCCCAGAAAACACCCGAGGCCGACACAGACAACAGAGTCGCGTTGCTCGGAAAACACTCGAGACCGACACAGGCAACAGCTGCTCGGAAAACACCCGAGACCGACACAGACAACAGCAGCGCGCTGCTCGGAAAACTCCAGAGACCGACAAAGACAGCACCACGCTGCTAGGAAAACACCCGAGACCGACATAGACAACAGCTGCTCGGAAAACACCCGAGACCGACACGGACAACAGCGTCGCGCTGCCCAGAAAACACCCGAGGCCGACACAGAGAACAGCACTGCGCTGCTCGAAGAAAAAAAAACCGAGACCGACACAGACAACAGCACCGCGCTGCTCGGAAAACACCCGAGACCGACACAGACAACAGCACCGCGCTGCTCGGAAAACACCCGAGACCGAAACAGGCAACAGCTGCTCGGAAAACACCCGCGACCGACACAGACAACAGCTGCTCAGAAAACACCCGAGACCGACACAGAAAACAGCACCGCGCTGCTCGGAAAACACCCGAGGCCGACACAGACAACAGCGTCGAGCTGCTCGGAAAACACCCGAGACCGACACAGACAACAGCACCGCGCTGCTCGGAAAACACCCGAGGCCGACACAGAAAACAGAACCGCGCTGCTCGAAAACACTCGAGACCGGCACATACAACAGCTGCTCGGAAAACACCCGAGACCGACACAGACAACAGCAGTGCGCTGCTCGGAAAACTCCAGAGACCGATACAGACAACAGCACCACTCTGCTCGGAAAACACCCGAGACCGACACAGACAACAGCTGCTCGGAAAACACCCGAGGCCGACACAGACAACAGTGCCGCTCGGAAAACACCCGAGACCGACACGGACAACAGCGTCGCGCTGCCCGGAAAACACCCGAGGCCGACACAGACAACAGCACTGCGCTGCTCGGAAAAAAACCGAGACCGACACAGACAACAGCACCGCGCTGCTCGGAAAAAAGCCCGAGACCGACACAGACAACAGCACCGCGCTGCTCTGTAAACACCCAAGACCAACACAGACAACAGCTGCTCGGAAAACTCCCGAGGCCGACACAGACAACAGCAGCGCGCTGCTTGGAAAACTCCAGAGACCGACACAGACAACAGCACCACGCTGCTCGGAAAACACCCGAGACCGACACAGACAACAGCTGCTCGGGAAACACCCGAGTCCAACACAGACAACAGTGTCGCTCGGAAAACACCCGAGACCGACACGGACAACAGCGTCGCGCTGCCCGGAAAACACCCGAGGCCGACACAGACAACAGCACTGCGCTGCTCGGACAAAAACCGAGACCGACACAGACAAGAGCACCGCGATGCTCGGAAAACACCCGAGGCCGACACAGACAACAGCAGCGAGCTGCTTGGAAAACTCCAGAGACCGACACAGACAACAGCACCGCGTTGCTCGGAAAACACCCGACACCGACACAGACAACAGCTGCTCGGAAAACACCCGAAACCGACACGGACAACAGGACCACGCTGCTCTGAAAACACCCGAGACCGACACAGACAACAGCTGCTCGGAAAACACCCGATACCGACACAGACAACAGCAACGCGTTGCGCGGAAAACAAACGAGACCGACACAAACAACAGCAACGCGGTGCTCGGAAAACATCCGAGACCGACACAGACAACAGCGTCGTGCTGCTCGGAAAACACCCGAGGCCGACACAGACAACAGCACCGCGCTGCTCGGAAAATACCCGAGACCGACACAAACAACAGCGCCGCGTTTCTCGGAAAACACCCGAGACCGACACAGACTACAGCTGCTCGGAAAACACCCCAGGCCGACACAGACTACAGCTGCTCGGAAAACACCCGAGACCGACACAGACAACAGCACCGCGCTGCTCGAAACACACCCGAGACCGACACAAACAACAGCACTGCGCTGCTCGGAAAACACCCGAGGCCGACACAGACATCAGCTGCTCGGAAAACACCCGAGGCCGACACAGACAACAGACTCGCGCTGCTCGGAAAACTCCCGAGACCGACACAGACAACAGCACCGCACTGCTCGGAAAACACCCGAGGCAGACACAGACAACAGCACCGCGCTGCTCTGAAAACACCCGAGACCGACACAGACAACAGCACCGCGCTGCTCGGGAAACACCCGAGACCGACACAGACAACATCACCGCGCTGCTCGGAAAACACCCGAGACCGACACAGACAACAGCACCGCGCTGCTCGGAAAACACCCGAGGCCGACACAGACAACAGCGCCGCGCTGCTCGGAAAACACCCGAGACCGACACAGACAACAGCTGCTCGGAAAACACCCGAGACCGACACAGACAACAGCTGCTCGGAAAAAACCCGAGACCGACACAGACAACAGCATCGCGCTGCTCGGAAAATACCCGAGACCGACACAGACAACAGCACCGCGCTGCTCGGAAAACACCCGAGGCCGACACGGACAACAGCACCGCGCTGCTCGGAATACACCCGAGGCCGACACAGACAACAGTGCCGCTTGGAAAACACCCGAGACCGACACAGACAACAGCGCCGCGCTGCTCGTAAAACACTCGAGACCGACACAGACAACAGCTGCTCGGAAAACACCCGAGACCGACACAGACAACAGAGTCGCGCTGCTCGTAATACACTCGAGACCGACAAAGACAACAGCTGCTCCGAAAACACCCGAGACCGATACAGACAACAGCAGTGCGCTGCTCGGAAAACTCCAGAGACCGACACAGACAACAGCACCAAGCTGCTCGGAAAACACCCGAGACCGACACAGACAACAGCTGCTCGGAAAACACCCCAGGCCGACACAGACAACAGTGCCGCTCGGAAAACACCCGAGACCGACACGGACAACAGCGTCGCGCTGCCCGGAAAACACCCGAGACCGACACAGACAACAGCACCGCGCTGCTCGGAAAACACCCGAGGCCGACACAGACAACAGCACCGCGCTGCTCGGAAAACACCCGAGGCTGACACAGACAACAGCACTGCTTGGAAAACAGCCGAGGCCGACACAGACAACAGCACTGCGCTGCTCGGAAAACACCCGAGATCGACACAGACAACAGCGCCGCGCTGCTCGGAAAAAAACCGAGACCGACACAGACAACAGCACCGCGGTGCTCGGAAAACACCCGAGACCGACACAGACAACAGCACCGCGCTGCTCGGAAAACACCCGAGACCGAAACAGGCAACAGCTGCTCGGAAAACACCCGCGACCGACACAGACAACAGCTGCTCAGAAAACACCCGAGACCGACACAGAAAACAGCACCGCGCTGCTCGGAAAACACCCGAGGCCGACACAGACAACAGCGTCGTGCTGCTCGGAAAACACCCGAGACCGACACAGACAACAGCACCGCGCTGCTCGGAAAACACCCGAGGCCGACACAGAAAACAGAACCGCGCTGCTCGAAAACACTCGAGACCGGCACATACAACAGCTGCTCGGAAAACACCCGAGACCGACACAGACAACAGCAGTGCGCTGCTCGGAAAACTCCAGAGACCGATACAGACAACAGCACCACTCTGCTCGGAAAACACCCGAGACCGACACAGACAACAGCTGCTCGGAAAACACCCGAGGCCGACACAGACAGCAGTGCCGCTCGGAAAACACCCAAGACCGACACGGACAACAGCGTCGCGCTGCCCGGAAAACACCCGAGGCCGACACAGACAACAGCACTGCGCTGCTCGGAAAAAAAAAAACCGAGACCGACACAGACAACAGCACCGCGCTGCTCGGAAAAAAGCCCGAGACCGACACAGACAACAGCACCGCGCTGCTCTGTAAACACCCGAGACCAACACAGACAACAGCTGCTCGGAAAACTCCCGAGGCCGACACAGACAACAGCAGCGCGCTGCTTGCAAAACTCCAGAGACCGACACAGACAACAGCACCACGCTGCTCGGAAAACACCCGAGACCGACACAGACAACAGCTGCTCGGGAAACACCCGAGTCCAACACAGACAACAGTGTCGCTCGGAAAACACCCGAGACCGACACGGACAACAGCGTCGCGCTGCCCGGAAAACACCCGAGGCCGACACAGACAACAGCACTGCGCTGCTCGGACAAAAACCGAGACCGACACAGACAAGAGCACCGCGATGCTCGGAAAACACCCGAGGCCGACACAGACAACAGCAGCGAGCTGCTTGGAAAACTCCAGAGACCGACACAGACAACAGCACCGCGTTGCTCGGAAAACACCCGACACCGACACAGACAACAGCTGCTCGGAAAACACCCGAAACCGACACGGACAACAGTACCGCGCTGCTCTGAAAACACCCGAGACCGACACAGACAACAGCTGCTCGGAAAACACCCGATACCGACACAGACAACAGCAACGCGTTGCGCGGAAAACAAACGAGACCGACACAAACAACAGCAACGCGGTGCTCGGAAAACACCCGAGACCGACACAGACAACAGCGTCGTGCTGCTCGGAAAACACCCGAGGCCGACACAGACAACAGCACCGCGCTACTCGGAAAATACCCGAGACCGACACAAACAACAGCGCCGCGTTTCTCGGAAAACACCCGAGACCGACACAGACTACAGCTGCTCGGAAAACACCCCAGGCCGACACAGACTACAGCTGCTCGGAAAACACCCGAGACCGACACAGACAACAGCACCGCGCTGCTCGAAACACACCCGAGACCGACACAAACAACAGCACTGCGCTGCTCGGAAAACACCCGAGGCCGACACAGACAACAGCGCCGCGCTGCTCGGAAAACACCCGAGACCGACACAGACAACAGCTGTTCGGAAAACACCCGAGACCGACACAGACAACAGCGCCGCGCTGCTCGGAAAACACCCGAGACCGACACAGACAACAGCTGCTCGGAAAACACCCGAGACCGACACAGACAACAGACTCGCGCTGCTCGGAAAACTCCCCGAGACCGACACAGACAACAGCACCGCACTGCTCGGAAACACCCGAGGCAGACACAGACAACAGCACCGCGCTGCTCTGAAAACACCCGAGACCGACACAGACAACAGCACCGCGCTGCTCGGGAAACACCCGAGACCGACACAGACAACATCACCGCGCTGCTCGGAAAACACCCGAGACCGACACAGACAACAGCACCGCGCTGCTCGGAAAACACCCGAGGCCGACACAGACAACAGCGCCGCGCTGCTCGGAAAACACCCGAGACCGACACAGACAACAGCTGCTCGGAAAACACCCGAGACCGACACAGACAACAGCTGCTCGGAAAACACCCGAGACCGACACAGACAACAGCATCGCGCTGCTCGGAAAATACCCGAGACCGACACAGACAACAGCACCGCGCTGCTCGGAAAACACCCGAGGCCGACACGGACAACAGCACCGCGCTGCTCGGAATACACCCGAGGCCGACACAGACAACAGCGTCACTCGGAAAACACCCGAGGCCGACACAGACAACAGTGGTGCTTGGAAAACACCCCAGACCGACACAGACAACAGCGCCGCGCTGCTCGTAAAACACTCGAGACCGACACAGACAACAGCTGCTCGGAAAACACCCGAGACCGACACAGACAACAGAGTCGCGCTGCTCGTAATACACTCGAGACCGACACAGACAACAGCTGCTCGGAAAACACCCGAGACCGACACAGACAACAGCAGTGCGCTGCTCGGAAAACTCCAGAGACCGACACAGACAACAGCACCAAGCTGCTCGGAAAACACCCGAGACCGACACAGACAACAGCTGCTCGGAAAACACCCCAGGCCGACACAGACAACAGTGCCGCTCGGAAAACACCCGAGACCGACACGGACAACAGCGTCGCGCTGCCCGGAAAACACCCGAGGCCGACACAGACAACAGCACTGCGCTGCTCGGAAAAAAAACGAGACCGACACAGACAACAGCACCGCGCTGCTCGGAAAAAAGCCCGAGACCGACACAGACAACAGCACCGCGCTGCTCTGAAAACACCCGAGACCGACACAGACAACAGCTGCTCGGAAAACACCCGAGGCCGACACAGACAACAGCAGCGCGCTGCTCGGAAAACTCCAGAGACCGACACAGACAACAGCACCACGCTGCTCGGAAAACACCCGAGACCGACACAGACAACAGCTGTTCGGAAAACACCCGAGTCCGACACAGACAACAGTGTCGCTCGGAAAACACCCGAGACCGACACGGACAATAGCGTCGCGCTGCCCGGAAAACATCCGAGGCCGACACAGACAACAGCACTGCGCTGCTCGGAAAAAAAACCGAGACCGACACAGACAACAGCACCGCGCTGCTCGGAAAAAAAACCGAGACCGACACAGACAACAGCACCGCGCTGCTCTGAAAACACCCGAGACTGACACCGACAACAGCTGCTCGGAAAACACCCGAGGCCGACACAGAAAACAGTACCGCGCGGCTCGGAAAACACCCGAGACCGACACAGACAACAGCACGGCGTTGCTCGGAAAACACCCGAGACCGACACAGACAACAGCTGCTCGGAAAACACCCGAGGCCGACACAGACAACAGTGTCGCTCGGAAAACACCCGAGACCGACACGGACAACAGCGTCGCGCTGCCCGGAAAACACCCGAGGCCGACACAGACAACAGCACTGCGCTGCTCGGAAAAAACCGAGACCGACACCGACAACAGCACCGCGCTGCTCGGAAAATAAGCCCGAGACCGACACAGACAACAGCACCGCGCTGCTCTGAAAACACCCGAGGCCGACACAGACAACGGCACTGCACTGCTCGGAAAACACCCGAGACCGACACAAACAACAGCACCGCGCTGCTCGTGAAACACCCGAGACCGACACAGACAACAGCTGCTCGGGAAACACCCGAGACCGACACAGACAACAGCACCTCGCTGCTCGGAAAACACCCGAGACCTACACAGACAACAGCGTCGTGCTGCTCGGAAAACACCCGATACCGACACATACAACAGCACCGCGCTGCTCTGAAAACATCCGAGACCGACACAGACAACAGCACCGCGTTATTCTGGACAACAGCACTGCTTGGAAAACAGCCGAGGCCGACACAGACAACAGCACTGCGCTGCTCGGAAAACACCCGAGACCGACACAGACAACAGCGCCGCGCTGCTCGGAAAAAAACCGACACCGACACAGACAACAGCACCGCGCTGCTCGGAAAACACCCGAGACCGACACAGACAACAGCACCGCGCTGCTCGGAAAACACCCGAGACCGAAACAGGCAACAGCTGCTCGGAAAACACCCGAGACCGACACAGACATCAGCTGCTCAGAAAAAACCCGAGACCGACACAGAAAACAGCACCGCGCTGCTCGGAAAACACCCGAGGCCGACACAGACAACAGCGTCGTGCTGCTCGGAAAACACCCGAGACCGACACAGACAACAGCACCGCGCTGCTCGGAAAAAGCCCGAGACCGACACAGACAACAGCACCGTGCTGCTCGGAAAACACCCGAGGCCGACACAGAAAACAGTACCGCGCGGCTCGGAAAACACCCGAGACCGACACAGACAACAGCACGGCGTTGCTCGGAAAACACCCGAGACCGACACAGACAACAGCTGCTCGGAAAACACCCGAGGCCGACACAGACAACAGTGTCGCTCGGAAAACACCCGAGACCGACACGGACAACAGCGTCGCGCTGCCCGGAAAACACCCGAGGCCGACACAGAAAACAGAACCGCGCTGCTCGGAAAACACTCGAGACCGGCACATACAACAGCTGCTCGGAAAACACCCGAGACCGACACAGACAACAGCAGTGCGCTGCTCGGAAAACACCAGAGACCGACACAGACAACAGCACCACTCTGCTGGGAAAACACCCGAGACCGACACAGACCACAGCTGCTCGGAAAACACCAGAGGCCGACACAGACAACAGTGCCGCTCGGAAAACACCCGAGACCGACACGGACAACAGCGTCGCGCTGCCCGGAAAACACCCGAGGCCGACACAGACAACAGCACTGCGCTGCTCGGAAAAAACCGAGACCGACACAGACAACAGCACCGCGCTGCTCGGAAAAAGCCCGAGACCGACACAGACAACAGCTGCTTGGGAAACACCCGAGTCCGACACAGACAACAGTGTCGCTCGGAAAACACCCGAGACCGACACGGACAACAGCGTCGCACTGCCCGGAAAACACCCGAGGCCGACACAGACAACAGCACTGCGCTGCTGGGACAAAAACCGAGACCGACACAGACAACAGCACCGCGCTGCCCGGAAAACACCCGAGGCCGACACAGACAACAGCAGTGCGCTGCTCGGAAAACACCCGACACCGACACAGACAACAGCTGCTCGGGAAACACCCGAGACCGACAGAGACAACAGCAACACGTTGCGCGGAAAACAACCGAGACCGACACAAACAACAGCAACGCGCTGCTCGGAAATCACCCGAGACCGACACAGACAACAGCGTCGTGCTGCTCGGAAAACACCCGAGGCCGACACAGGCAACAGCACCGCGCTGCTTGGAAAATACCCGAGACCGACACAAACAACAGCGCCGCGTTTCTCGGAAAAGACCCGAGACCGACACAGACAACAGCACCGCGCTGCTCTGAAAACATCCGAGACCGACACAGACAACAGCGTCGCTCGGAAAACAACCGAGACTGACACAGACAACAGCACCGCGCTACTCGGAAAACACCCGAGATCGACACAAACAACAGCACCACGCTGCTCGGAAAACACCCGAGACCGACACAGACAACAGCACCGCGCTGCTCGGAAAACACCCGAGGCCAACACAGACAACAGCTGCTCGGAAAACACCCGAGGCCGACACAAACTACAGCTGCTCGGAAAACACCCGAGAACGACACAGACAACAGCACCGCGCTGCTCGGAAAACACCCGAGACCGACACAGACAACAGCGTCGCTCGGAAACACCCGAAACCGACACAGACAACAGAACCACGCTGCTCGGAAAACACCCGAGACCGACACAGACAACAGCACCGCGAAGCTCGGAAAACACCCGAGGCCGACACAGACAACAGCGTCGTGTTGCTCGGGAAACACCCGATACCGACACAGACAGCAGCACCGCGCTGCTCGAAAAACACCCGAGGCCGACACGGAAAACAGTACCGCGCTGCTCGGAAAACACCCGAGACCGACACAGACAACAGAGTCGCGTTGCTCGGAAAACACTCGAGACCGACACAGACAACAGCTGCTCGGAAAACACCCGAGACCGACACAGACAACAGCAGCGCGTTGCTCGGAAAACTCCAGAGACCGACACAGACAACAGCACCACGCTGCTCGGAAAACACCCGAGACCGACATAGACAACAGCTGCTCGGAAAACACCCGAGGCCGACACAGACAACAGTGTCGGGCTGCCCAGAAAACACCCGAGGCCGACACAGACAACAGAGTCGCGTTGCTCGGAAAACACTCGAGACCGACACAGACAACAGCTGCTCGGAAAACACCCGAGACCGACACAGACAACAGCAGCGCGCTGCTCGGAAAACTCCAGAGACCGACAAAGACAGCACCACGCTGCTAGGAAAACACCCGAGACCGACATAGACAACAGCTGCTCGGAAAACACCCGAGACCGACACGGACAACAGCGTCGCGCTGCCCAGAAAACACCCGAGGCCGACACAGAGAACAGCACTGCGCTGCTCGAAGAAAAAAAAACCGAGACCGACACAGACAACAGCACCGCGCTGCTCGGAAAAAAGCCCGAGACCGACACAGACAACAGCACCGCGCTGCTCTGAAAACACCCGAGACCGACACAGACAACAGCTTCTCGGAAAACACCCGAGGCCGACACAGACAACAGCAGCGCGCTGCTCGGAAAACTCCAGAGACCGACACAGACAACAGCACCACGCTGCTCGGAAAACACCCGAGACCGACACAGACAACAGCTGCTCGGAAAACACCCGAGGCCGACACAGACAACAGTGTCGCTCGGAAAACACCCGAGACAGACACGGACGACAGCGTCGCGCTGCCCGGAAAACACCCGAGGCCGACACAGACAACAGCACTGCGCTGCTCGGAAAAAAACCGAGACCGACAATGACAACAGCACCGCGCTGCTCGGAAAAAAGCCCGAGACCGACACAGACAACAGCACCGCGCTGCTCTGAAAACACCCGAGACCGACACAGACAACAGCACCCGAAAAACACCCGAGGCCGACACGGAAAACAGTACCGCTCTGCTCGGAAAACACCCGAGACCGACACAAACAACAGCACTGCGCTGCTCGGAAAACACCCGAGACCGACACAGACAACAGCTGCTCGGAAAACACCCGAGACCGACAAAGACAACAGCACCGCTCTGCTCGGAAAACACCCGAGACCGACACTGACAACAGCGTCGTGCTGCTCGGAAAACACCCGATACCGACACAGACAACAGCACCGCGCTGCTCGGAAAACACCCGAGACCGACACAGACAACAGCACCGCGCTGCTCTGAAAACACCCGAGGCCGACACAGACAACAGCACTGCTTGGAAAACAGCCGAGGCCGACACAGACAACAGCACTGCGCTGCTCGGAAAACACCCGAGACCGACACAGACAACAGCGCCGCGCTGCTCGGAAAAAAAAACACGAGACCGACACAGACATCAGCACCGCGTTGCTCGGAAAACACCCGAGACCGACACAGACAACAGCACCGCGCTGCTCGGAAAACACCCGAGATCGACACAGGCAACAGCTGCTCGGAAAACACCCGAGACCGACACAGACAACAGCTGCTCGGAAAATACCCGAGACCGACACAGACAACAGCACCGCGCTGCTCGGGAAACACCGAGGCCGACTCAGACAACAGCGTCGTGCTGCTCGGAAAACACCCGAGACCGACACAGACAACAGCACCGCGCTGCTCGGAAAACACCCGAGGCCGACACAGAAAACAGTACCGCGCGGCTCGGAAAACACCCGAGACCGACACAGACAACAGCACCGCGCTGCTCGGAAAACACTCGAGACCGACACAAACAACAGAGTCGCGCTGCTCGGAAAACACTCGAGACCGACACAGACAACAGCTGCTCGGAAAAAACCCGAGGCCGACACAGAAAACAGTACCGCGCGGCTTGGAAAACACCCGAGACCGACACAGACAACAGCACCGCGCTGCTCGGAAAACACTCGAGACCGACACAAACAACAGAGTCGCGCTGCTCGGAAAACACTCGAGACCGACACAGACAACAGCTGCTCGGAAAACACCCGAAGCCGACACAGACAACAGTGTCGCTCGGAAAACACCCGAGACCGACACGGACAACAGCGTCGCGCTGCCCGGAAAACACTCGAGGCCGACACAGAAAACGGCACTGCGCTGCTCGGAAAAAACCGAGACCGACACAGACAACAGCACCGCGCTGCTCCGAAAAAACCCGAGACCGACACATACAACAGCACCGCGCTGCTCTGAAAACACCCGAGACCGACACAGACAACAGCTGCTCGGAAAACACCCGAGGCCGACTCAGACAACAGCAGCGCTCTGCTCGGAAAACTCCAGAGACCGACACAGACAACAGCACCACGCTGCTCGGAAAACACCCGAGACCGACACAGACAACAGCTGCTCGGAAAACACCCGAGACCGACACAGACAACAGCAGCGCGCTGCTCGGAAAACTCCAGAGAACGACACAGACAACAGCACCACGCTGCTAGGAAAACACCCGAGACCGACACAGACAACAGCTGCTCGGAAAACACCCGAGGCCGACACAGACAACAGTGTCGCTCGGAAAACACCTGAGACCGACACGGACAACAGCGTCGCGCTGCCCAGAAAACGCCCGAGGCCGACACAGACAACAGCACTGCGCTGCTCGGAAAAAAAACCGAGACCGACACAGACAACAGCACCGCGCTGCTAGGAAAAAAGCCCGAGACCGACACAGACAACAGCACCGCGCTGCTCTGAAAACACCCGAGACCGACACAGACAACAGCTTCTCGGAAAACACCCGAGGCCGACACAGACAACAGCAGCGCGCTGCTCGGAAAACTCCATAGACCGACACAGACAACAGCACCACGCTGCTCGGAAAACACCCGAGACCGACACAGACAACAGCTGCTCGGAAAACACCCGAGGCCGACACAGACAACAGTGTCGCTCGGAAAACACCCGAGACCGACACGGACAACAGCGTCGCGCTGCCCAGAAAACACCCGAGGCCGACACAGACAACAGCACTGCGCTGCTCGGAAAAAAAACCGAGACCGACACAGACAACAGCACCGCGCTGCTAGGAAAAAAGCCCGAGACCGACACAGACAACAGCACCGCGCTGCTCTGAAAACACCCGAGACCGACACAGACAACAGCTTTTCGGAAAACACCCGAGGCCGACACAGACAACAGCAGCGCGCTGCTCGGAAAACTCCAGAGACCGACACAGACAACAGCACCACGCTGCTCGGAAAACACCCGAGACCGACACAGACAACAGCGTTGCTTGGAAACACCCGAAACCGACACAGACAACATCACCACGCTTCTCGGAAAACACCCGAGACCGACACTGACAACAGCGTCGTGCTGCTCGGAAAACACACGAGACCGACACAGACAACATCACTACGCTGCTCGGAAAACACCCGAGACCGACACTGACAACAGCGTCGTGCTGCTCGGAAAACACCCGATACCGACACAGACAACAGCACCGCGCTGCTCGGAAAACACCCGAGACCGACACAGACAACAGCACCGCGCTGCTCTGAAAACACCCGAGGCCGACACAGACAGCAGCACTGCTTGGAAAACAGCCGAGGCCGACACAGACAACAGCACTGCGCTGCTCGGAAAACACCCGAGACCGACACAGACAACAGCGCCGCGCTGCTCGGAAAAAAAAAACACGAGACCGACACAGACATCAGCACCGCGTTGCTCGGAAAACACCCGAGACCGACACAGACAACAGCACCGCGCTGCTCGGACAACACCCGAGATCGACACAGGCAACAGCTGCTCGGAAAACACCCGAGACCGACACAGACAACAGCTGCTCGGAAAATACCCGAGACCGACACAGACAACAGCACCGCGCTGCTCGGGAAACACCGAGGCCGACTCAGACAACAGCGTCGTGCTGCTCGGAAAACACCCGAGACCGACACAGACAACAGCACCGCGCTGCTCGGAAAACACCCGAGGCCGACACAGAAAACAGTACCGCGCGGCTCGGAAAACACCCGAGACCGACACAGACAACAGCACCGCGCTGCTCGGAAAACACTCGAGACCGACACAAACAACAGAGTCGCGCTGCTCGGAAAAGACTCGAGACCGACACAGACAACAGCTGCTCGGAAAACACCCGAGGCCGACACAGAAAACAGTACCGCGCGGCTTGGAAAACACCCGAGACCGACACAGACAACAGCACCGCGCTGCTCGGAAAACACTCGAGACCGACACAAACAACAGAGTCGCGCTGCTCGGAAAACACTCGAGACCGACACAGACAACAGCAGCTCGGAAAACACCCGAAGCCGACACAGACAACAGTGTCGCTCGGAAAACACCCGAGACCGACACGGACAACAGCGTCGCGCTGCCCGGAAAACACTCGAGGCCGACACAGAAAACGGCACTGCGCTGCTCGGAAAAACCGAGACCGACACAGACAACAGCACCGCGCTGCTCGGAAAAAAACCCGAGACCGACACATACAACAGCACCGCGCTGCTCTGAAAACACCCGAGACCGACACAGACCACAGCTGCTCGGAAAACACCCGAGGCCGACTCAGACAACAGCAGCGCTCTGCTCGGAAAACTCCAGAGACCGACACAGACAACAGCACCATGCTGCTCGGAAAACACCCGAGACCGACACAGACAACAGCTGCTCGGAAAACACCCGAGACCGACACAGACAACAGCAGCGCGCTGCTCGGAAAACTCCAGAGACCGACACAGACAACAGCACCACGCTGCTCGGAAAACACCCGAGACCGACACAGACAACAGCTGCTCGGAAAACACCCGAGGCCGACACAGACAACAGTGTCGCTCGGAAAACACCCGAGACCGACACGGACAACAGCGTCGCGCTGCCCAAAAAACACCCGAGGCCGACACAGACAACAGCACTGCGCTGCTCGGAAAAAAAAACGAGACCGACACAGACAACAGCACCACGCTGCTAGGAAAAAAGCCCGAGACCGACACAGACAACAGCACCGCGCTGCTCTGAAAACACCCGAGACCGACACAGACAACAGCTTCTCGGAAAACACCCGAGGCCGACACAGACAACAGCAGCGCGCTGCTCGGAAAATTCCAGAGACCGACACAGACAACAGCACCACGCTGCTCGGAAAACACCCGAGACCGACACAGACAACAGCTGCTCGGAAAACACCCGAGGCCGACACAGACAACAGTGTCGCTCGGAAAACACCCGAGACAGACACGGACGACAGCGTCGCGCTGCCCGTAAAACACCCTAGGCCGACACAGACAACAGCACTGCGCTGCCCGGAAAAAACCGAGACCGACAATGACAACAGCACCGCGCTGCTCGGAAAAAAGCCCGAGACCGACACAGACAACAGCACCGCGCTGCTCTGAAAGCACCCGAGACCGACACAGACAATAGCACCGCGCTGCTCGGAAAACACTCGAGGCCGACACAGACAACAGCACTGCGCTGCTCGGAAAACACCCGAGACCGACACAGGCAACAGCACCGCGCTGCTTGGAAAATACCCGAGACCGACACAAACAACAGCGCCGCGTTTCTCGGAAAAGACCCGAGACCGACACAGACAACAGCACCGCGCTGCTCTGAAAACATCCGAGACCGACACAGACAACAGCGTCGCTCGGAAAACAACCGAGACTGACACAGACAACAGCACCGCGCTACTCGGAAAACACCCGAGATCGACACAAACAACAGCACCACGCTGCTCGGAAAACACCCGAGACCGACACAGACAACAGCACCGCGCTGCTCGGAAAACACCCGAGGCCAACACAGACAACAGCTGCTCGGAAAACACCCGAGGCCGACACAAACTACAGCTGCTCGGAAAACACCCGAGAACGACACAGACAACAGCACCGCGCTGCTCGGAAAACACCCGAGACCGACACAGACAACAGCGTCGCTCGGAAACACCCGAAACCGACACAGACAACAGCACCACGCTGCTCGGAAAACACCCGAGACCGACACAGACAACAGCACCGCGAAGCTCGGAAAACACCCGAGGCCGACACAGACAACAGCGTCGTGCTGCTCGGGAAACACCCGATACCGACACAGACAGCAGCACCGCGCTGCTCGAAAAACACCCGAGGCCGACACGGAAAACAGTACCGCGCTGCTCGGAAAACACCCGAGACCGACACAGACAACAGAGTCGCGTTGCTCGGAAAACACTCGAGACCGACACAGACAACAGCTGCTCGGAAAACACCCGAGACCGACACAGACAACAGCAGCGCGTTGCTCGGAAAACTCCAGAGACCGACACAGAAAACAGCACCACGCTGCTCGGAAAACACCCGAGACCGACATAGACAACAGCTGCTCGGAAAACACCCGAGGCCGACACAGACAACAGTGTCGGGCTGCCCAGAAAACACCCGAGGCCGACACAGACAACAGAGTCGCGTTGCTCGGAAAACACTCGAGACCGACACAGACAACAGCTGCTCGGAAAACACCCGAGACCGACACAGACAACAGCAGCGCGCTGCTCGGAAAACTCCAGAGACCGACAAAGACAGCACCACGCTGCTAGGAAAACACCCGAGACCGACATAGACAACAGCTGCTCGGAAAACACCCGAGACCGACACGGACAACAGCACTGCTTGGAAAACAGCCGAGGCCGACACAGACAACAGCACTGCGCTGCTCGGAAAACACCCGAGACCGACACAAACAACAGCGCCGCGCTGCTCGGAAAACTACCGAGACCAACACAAACAACAGCAACGCGCTGCTCGGAAAACACCCGAGACCGACACAGACAACAGCGTCGTGCTGCTCGGAAAACACCCGAGGCGGACACAGCCAACAGCACCGCGCTGCTCGGAAAATACCCGAGACCGACACAAACAACAGCGCCGCGCTGCTCGGAAAACACCCGAGACCGACACAGCCAACAGCACCGCGCTGCTCGGAAAACACCCGAGACCGACACAGACAACAGCGTCGCTCGGAAAACACCCGAGACTGACACAGACAACACCACCGCGCTACTCGGAAAACACCCGATACCGACACAAACAACAGCACCACGCTGCTCGGAAAACACCCGAGACCGACACAGACAACAGCACCGCGCTGCTCGGAAAACACCCGAGACCGACACAGACAACAGCGTAGCTTGGAAACACCCGAAACCGACACAGACAACATCACCACGCTGCTCGGAAAACACCCGAGACCGAAACAGACAACAGCACCGCGATGCTCGGAAAACACCCGAGGCCGACACAGACAACTGCGTCACTCGGAAAACACCCGAGGCCGACACAGACAACAGCGTCGCTCGGAAAACACCCGAGACCGACACAAACAACAGCACCGCGCTGCTCGGAAAACACCCGAGGCCGACACAGACAACAGCACCGCGCTGCTCGGAAAACACCCGAGACCGACACAGGCAACAGCTGTTCGGAAAACACCCGAGACCGACACAGACAACAGCTGCTCGGAAAACACCCGAGACCGACACAGACAACAGCACCGCGCTGCTCGGAAAACACCCGAGGCCGACACAGACAACAGCGTCGTGCTGCTCGGAAAACACCCGAGGTCGACACAGACAACAGATTCGCGCTGCTCGGAAAACACCCGAGACCGACACAGACAACAGCTGCTCGGAAAACACCCGAGGCCGACACAGGCAACAGCACCGCGCTGCTCGGAAAATACCCCAGACCGACACAAACAACAGCGCCGCGTTTCTCGGAAAAGACCCGAGACCGACACAGACAACAGCACCGCGCTGCTCGGAAAACACCCGAGACCGACACAGACAACAGCGTCGCTCGGAAAACAACCGAGACTGACACAGACAACAGCACCGCGCTATTCGGAAAACACCCGAGACCGACACAAACAACAGCACCACGCTGCTCGGAAAACACCCGAGACCGACACAGACAACAGCACTGCGCTGCTCGGAAAACACCCGAGGCCAACACAGACAACAGCTGCTCGGAAAACACCCGAGGCCGACACAAACTACAGCTGCTCGGAAAACACCCGAGAACGACACAGACAACAGCACCGGGCTGCTCGGAAAACACCCGAGACCGACACAGACAACAGCGTCGCTCGGAAACACCCGAAACCGACACAGACAACAGCACCACGCTGCTCGGAAAACACCCGAGACCGACACAGACAACAGCACCGCGAAGCTCGGAAAACACCCGAGGCCGACACAGACAACAGCGTCGTGCTGCTCGGGAAACACCCGATACCGACACAGACAGCAGCACCGCGCTGCTCGAAAAACACCCGAGGCCGACACGGAAAACAGTACCGCGCTGCTCGGAAAACACCCGAGACCGACACAGACAACAGAGTCGCGTTGCTCGGAAAACACTCGAGACCGACACAGACAACAGCTGCTCGGAAAACACCCGAGACCGACACAGACAACAGCAGCGCGCTGCTCGGAAAACTCCAGAGACCGACACAGACAACAGCACCACGCTGCTCGGAAAACACCCGAGACCGACATAGACAACAGCTGCTCGGAAAACACCCGAGGCCGACACAGACAACAGTGTCGCGCTGCCCAGAAAACACCCGAGGCCGACACAGACAACAGAGTCGCGTTGCTCGGAAAACACTCGAGACCGACACAGACAACAGCTGCTCGGAAAACACCCGAGACCAACACAGACAACAGCAGCGCGCTGCTCGGAAAACTCCAGAGACCGACACAGACAACAGCACCACGCTGCTTGGAAAACACCCGAGACCGACATAGACAACAGCTGCTCGGAAAACACCCGAGACCGACACGGACAACAGCGTCGCGCTGCCCAGAAAACACCCGAGGCCGACACAGACAACAGCACTGCGCTGCTCGGAAAAAAAAAACCGAGACCGACACAGACAACAGCACCGCGCTGCTCGGAAAAAAGCCCGAGACCGACACAGACAACAGCACCGCGCTGCTCTGAAAACACCCGAGACCGACACAGACAACAGTTTCTCGGAAAACACCCGAGGACGACACAGACAACAGCAGCGCGCTGCTCGGAAAACTCCAGAGACCGACACAGACAACAGCACCACGCTGCTCGGAAAACACCCGAGACCGACACAGACAACAGCTGGTCGGAAAACACCCGAGGCCGACACAGACAACAGTGTCGCTCGGAAAACACCCGAGACAGACACGGACGACAGCGTCGCGCTGCCCGGAAAACACCCGAGGCCGACACAGACAACAGCACTGCGCTGCTCGGAAAAAAACCGAGACCGACAATGACAACAGCACCGCGCTGCTCGGAAAAAAAGCCCGAGACCGACACAGACAACAGCACCGCGCTGCTCTGAAAACACCCGAGACCGACACAGACAACAGCACCGCGCTGCTCGGAAAACACTCGAGGCCGACACAGATAACAGCACTGCGCTGCTCGGAAAACACCCGAGACAGACACAAACAACAGCATTGCGCTGCTCGGAAAAGACCCGAGACCGGCACAGACAACAGCTGCTCGGAAAACACCCGAGACCGACAAAGACAACAGCACCGCTCTGCTCGGAAAACACCCGAGACCGACACTGACAACAGCGTCGTACTGCTCGGAAAACACCCGATACCGACACAGACAACAGCACCGCGCTGCTCGGAAAACACCCGAGACCGACACAGACAACAGCACCGCGCTGCTCTGAAAACACCCGAGGCCGACACAGACAACAGCACTGCTTGGAAAACAGCCGAGGCCGACACAGACAACAGCACTGCGCTGCTCGGAAAACACCCGAGACCGACACAGACAACAGCGCCGCGCTGCTCGAAAAAAAACACGAGACCGACACAGACATCAGCACCGCGTTGCTCGGAAAACACCCGAGACCGACACAGACAACAGCACCGCGCTGCTCGGAAAACACCCGAGATCGACACAGGCAACAGCTGCTCGGAAAACACCCGAGACCGACACAGACAACAGCTGCTCGGAAAACACCCGAGACCGACACAGACAACAGCACCGCGCTGCTCGGGAAACACCGAGGCCGACTCAGACAACAGCGTCGTGCTGCTCGGAAAACACCCGAGACCGACACAGACAACAGCACCGCGCTGCTCGGAAAACACCCGAGGCCGACACAAACTACAGCTGCTCGGAAAACACCCGAGAACGACACAGACAACAGCACCGCGCTGCTCGGAAAACACCCGAGGCCGACACAGAAAACAGTACCGCGCGGCTCGGAAAACACCCGAGACCGACACAGACAACAGCACCGCGCTGCTCGGAAAACACTCGAGACCGACACAAACAACAGAGTCGCGCTGCTCGGAAAACACTCGAGACCGACACAGACAACAGCTGCTCGGAAAACACCCGAGGCCGACACAGAAAACAGTACCGCGCGGCTCGGAAAACACCCGAGACCGACACAGACAACAGCACCGCGCTGCTCGGAAAACACTCGAGACCGACACAAACAACAGAGTCGCGCTGCTCGGAAAACACTCGAGACCGACACAGACAACAGCTGCTCGGAAAACACCCGAAGCCGACACAGACAACAGTGTCGCTCGGAAAACACCCGAGACCGACACGGACAACAGCGTCGCGCTGCCCGGAAAACACTGGAGGCCAACACATAAAACGGCACTGCGCTGCTCGGAAAAAAACCGAGACCGACACAGACAACAGCACCACGCTGCTCGGAAAAAACCCGAGACCGACACATACAACAGCACCGCGCTGCTCTGAAAACACCCGAGACCGACACAGACAACAGCTGCTCGGAAAACACCCGAGGCCGACTCAGACAACAGCAGCGCTCTGCTCGGAAAACTCCAGAGACCGACACAGACAACAGCACCACGCTGCTCGGAAAACACCCGAGACCGACGCAGACAACAGCTGCTCGGAAAACACCCGAGACCGACACAGACAACAGCAGCGCGCTGCTCGGAAAACTCCAGAGACCGACACAGACAACAGCACCACGCTGCTCGGAAAACACCCGAGACCGACACAGACAACAGCTGCTCGGAAAACACCCGAGGCCGACACAGACAACAGTGTCGCTCGGAAAACACCCGAGACCGACACGGACAACAGCGTCGCGCTGCCCAGAAAACACCCGAGGCCGACACAGACAACAGCACTGCGCTGCTCGGAAAAAAAAACCGAGACCGACACAGACAACAGCACCGCGCTGCTAGGAAAAAAGCCCGAGACCGACACAGACCACAGCACCGCGCTGCTCTGAAAACACCCGAGACCGACACAGACAACAGCTTCTCGGAAAACACCCGAGGCCGACACAGACAACAGCAGCGCGCTGCTCGGAAAACTCCAGAGACCGACACAGACAACAGCACCACGCTGCTCGGAAAACACCCGAGACCGACACAGACAACAGCTGCTCGGAAAACACCCGAGGCCGACACAGACAACAGTGTCGCTCGGAAAACACCCGAGACAGACACGGACGACAGCGTCGCGCTGCCCGTAAAACACCCTAGGCCGACACAGACAACAGCACTGCGCTGCCCGGAAAAAACCGAGACCGACAATGACAACAGCACCGCGCTGCTCGGAAAAAAGCCCGAGACCGACACAGACAACAGCACCGCGCTGCTCTGAAAACACCCGAGACCGACACAGACAATAGCACCGCGCTGCTCGGAAAACACTCGAGGCCGACACAGACAACAGCACTGCGCTGCTCGGAAAACACCCGAGACTGACACAAACAACAGCACCGCGCTGCTTGGAAAACACCCGAGACCGACACAGACAACAGCACCGCGCTGCTCGGAAAACACCCAATGCCGACACAGACAACAGCGTCGTGCTGCTCGGAAAACACACGAGACCGACACAGACAACAGCACCGCGCTGCTCGGAAAACACCCGAGACCGAAACAGACAACAGCACCGCGCTGCTCTGAAAAACCCGAGGCCGACACAGACAACAGCACTGCTTGGAAAACAGCCGAGGCCGACACAGACAACAGCACTTCGCTGCTCGGAAAACACCCGAGACCGACACAAACAACAGCGCCGCGCTGCTCGGAAAAAACCGAGACCGACACAGACAACAGCACCGCGCTGCTCGGAAAACATCCGAGACCGACACAGACAACAGTTCCGCGCTGCTCGGAAAACACCCGAGACCGACACAGACAACAGCACCGCGCTGCTCGGAAAACACCCGAGACCGACACAGACAACTGCACCACGCTGCTCGGAAAACACCCGAGACCGACACAAACAACAGCTGCTCGGAAAACTCCCGAGGCCGACACGGACAACAGCACCGCGCTGCTCGGAAAACAAACGAGAACGACACAGACAACAGCTGCTCGAAAACACAGGAGGCCGACACAGACAACAGCACCACGCTGCTCGGAAAACACCCGAGATCGACACAGGCAACAGCTGCTCGGAAAACACCCGAGACCGACACAGACAACAGCTGCTCGGAAAACACCCGAGACCGACACAGACAACAGCACCGCGCTGCTCGGGAAACACCGAGGCCGACTCAGACAACAGCGTCGTGCTGCTCGGAAAACACCCGAGACCGACACAGACAACAGCACCGCGCTGCTCGGAAAACACCCGAGGCCGACACAAACTACAGCTGCTCGGAAAACACCCGAGAACGACACAGACAACAGCACCGCGCTGCTCGGAAAACACCCGAGGCCGACACAGAAAACAGTACCGCGCGGCTCGGAAAACACCCGAGACCGACACAGACAACAGCACCGCGCTGCTCGGAAAACACTCGAGACCGACACAAACAACAGAGTCGCGCTGCTCGGAAAACACTCGAGACCGACACAGACAACAGCTGCTCGGAAAACACCCGAGGCCGACACAGAAAACAGTACCGCGCGGCTCGGAAAACACCCGAGACCGACACAGACAACAGCACCGCGCTGCTCGGAAAACACTCGAGACCGACACAAACAACAGAGTCGCGCTGCTCGGAAAACACTCGAGACCGACACAGACAACAGCTGCTCGGAAAACACCCGAAGCCGACACAGACAACAGTGTCGCTCGGAAAACACCCGAGACCGACACGGACAACAGCGTCGCGCTGCCCGGAAAACACTGGAGGCCAACACATAAAACGGCACTGCGCTGCTCGGAAAAAAACCGAGACCGACACAGACAACAGCACCACGCTGCTCGGAAAAAACCCGAGACCGACACATACAACAGCACCGCGCTGCTCTGAAAACACCCGAGACCGACACAGACAACAGCTGCTCGGAAAACACCCGAGGCCGACTCAGACAACAGCAGCGCTCTGCTCGGAAAACTCCAGAGACCGACACAGACAACAGCACCACGCTGCTCGGAAAACACCCGAGACCGACGCAGACAACAGCTGCTCGGAAAACACCCGAGACCGACACAGACAACAGCAGCGCGCTGCTCGGAAAACTCCAGAGACCGACACAGACAACAGCACCACGCTGCTCGGAAAACACCCGAGACCGACACAGACAACAGCTGCTCGGAAAACACCCGAGGCCGACACAGACAACAGTGTCGCTCGGAAAACACCCGAGACCGACACGGACAACAGCGTCGCGCTGCCCAGAAAACACCCGAGGCCGACACAGACAACAGCACTGCGCTGCTCGGAAAAAAAAACCGAGACCGACACAGACAACAGCACCGCGCTGCTAGGAAAAAAGCCCGAGACCGACACAGACCACAGCACCGCGCTGCTCTGAAAACACCCGAGACCGACACAGACAACAGCTTCTCGGAAAACACCCGAGGCCGACACAGACAACAGCAGCGCGCTGCTCGGAAAACTCCAGAGACCGACACAGACAACAGCACCACGCTGCTCGGAAAACACCCGAGACCGACACAGACAACAGCTGCTCGGAAAACACCCGAGGCCGACACAGACAACAGTGTCGCTCGGAAAACACCCGAGACAGACACGGACGACAGCGTCGCGCTGCCCGTAAAACACCCTAGGCCGACACAGACAACAGCACTGCGCTGCCCGGAAAAAACCGAGACCGACAATGACAACAGCACCGCGCTGCTCGGAAAAAAGCCCGAGACCGACACAGACAACAGCACCGCGCTGCTCTGAAAACACCCGAGACCGACACAGACAATAGCACCGCGCTGCTCGGAAAACACTCGAGGCCGACACAGACAACAGCACTGCGCTGCTCGGAAAACACCCGAGACTGACACAAACAACAGCACCGCGCTGCTTGGAAAACACCCGAGACCGACACAGACAACAGCACCGCGCTGCTCGGAAAACACCCAATGCCGACACAGACAACAGCGTCGTGCTGCTCGGAAAACACACGAGACCGACACAGACAACAGCACCGCGCTGCTCGGAAAACACCCGAGACCGAAACAGACAACAGCACCGCGCTGCTCTGAAAAACCCGAGGCCGACACAGACAACAGCACTGCTTGGAAAACAGCCGAGGCCGACACAGACAACAGCACTTCGCTGCTCGGAAAACACCCGAGACCGACACAAACAACAGCGCCGCGCTGCTCGGAAAAAACCGAGACCGACACAGACAACAGCACCGCGCTGCTCGGAAAACATCCGAGACCGACACAGACAACAGTTCCGCGCTGCTCGGAAAACACCCGAGACCGACACAGACAACAGCACCGCGCTGCTCGGAAAACACCCGAGACCGACACAGACAACTGCACCACGCTGCTCGGAAAACACCCGAGACCGACACAAACAACAGCTGCTCGGAAAACTCCCGAGGCCGACACGGACAACAGCACCGCGCTGCTCGGAAAACAAACGAGAACGACACAGACAACAGCTGCTCGAAAACACAGGAGGCCGACACAGACAACAGCACCACGCTGCTCGGAAAACACCCGAGACCGACACAGGCAACAGCTGCTCGGAAATCACCCGAGTCCGACACAGACAACAGTGTCGCTCGGAAAATACCCGAGACCGACACGGACAACAGCGTCGCGCTGCCCGGAAAAACCCGAGGCCGACACAGACAACAGCACTGCGCTGCTCGGAAAAAAAACCGAGACCGACACAGACAACAGCACCGCGCTGCTCGGAAAACACCCGAGACCGACACAGACAACAGCTGCTCGGAAAACACCCGAAACCGACACGGACAACAGTACCGCGCTGCTCTGAAAACACCCGAGACCGACGCAGACAACAGCTGCTCGGAAAACACCCGAAACCGACACAGACAACAGCAACGCGTTGCGCGGAAAACTACCGAGACCAACACAAACAACAGCAACGCGCTGCTCGGAAAACACCCGAGACCGACACAGACAACAGCGTCGTGCTGCTCGGAAAACACCCGAGGCGGACACAGACAACAGCACCGCGCTGCTCGGAAAATACCCGAGACCGACACAAACAACAGCGCCGCGCTGCTCGGAAAACACCCGAGACCGACACAGCCAACAGCACCGCGCTGCTCAGAAAACACCCGAGACCGACACAGACAACAGCGTCGCTCGGAAAACACCCGAGACTGACACAGACAACACCACCGCGCTACTCGGAAAACACCCGATACCGACACAAACAACAGCACCACGCTGCTCGGAAAACACCCGAGACCGACACAGACAACAGCACCGCGCTGCTCGGAAAACACCCGAGACCGACACAGACAACAGCGTAGCTTGGAAACACCCGAAACCGACACAGACAACATCACCACGCTGCTCGGAAAACACCCGAGACCGACACAGACAATAGCACCGCGATGCTCGGAAAACACCCGAGGCCGACACATACAACTGCGTCACTCGGAAAACACCCGAGGCCGACACAGACAACAGCGTCGCTCGGAAAACACCCGAGACCGACACAAACAACAGCACCGCGCTGCTCGGAAAACACCCGAGGCCGACACAGACAACAGCACCGCGCTGCTCGGAAAACACCCGAGACCGACACAGGCAACAGCTGTTCGGAAAACACCCGAGACCGACACAGACAACAGCTGCTCGGAAAACACCCGAGACCGACACAGACAACAGCACCTTGCTGCTCGGAAAACACCCGAGGCCGACACAGACAACAGCGTAGCTTGGAAACACCCGAAACCGACACAGACAACATCACCACGCTGCTCGGAAAACACCCGAGACCGACACAGACAACAGCACCGCGATGCTCGGAAAACACCCGAGACCGACACAGACAACAGCACCGCGCTGCTCGGAAAACACCCGAGGCCGACACAGAAAACAGTACCGCGCGGCTCGGAAAACACCCGAGACCGACACAGACAACAGCACCGCGCTGCTCGGAAAACACTCGAGACCGACACAAACAACAGAGTCGCGCTGCTCGGAAAACACTCGAGACCGACACAGACAACAGCTGCTCGGAAAACACCCGAGGCCGACACAGAAAACAGTACCGCGCGGCTCGGAAAACACCCGAGACCGACACAGACAACAGCACCGCGCTGCTCGGAAAACACTCGAGACCGACACAAACAACAGAGTCGCGCTGCTCGGAAAACACTCGAGACCGACACAGACAACAGCTGCTCGGAAAACACCCGAAGCCGACACAGACAACAGTGTCGCTCGGAAAACACCCGAGACCGACACGGACAACAGCGTCGCGCTGCCCGGAAAACACTCGAGGCCAACACAGAAAACGGCACTGCGCTGCTCGGAAAAAACCGAGACCGACACAGACAACAGCACCACGCTGCTCGGAAAAAACCCGAGACCGACACATACAACAGCACCGCGCTGCTCTGAAAACACCCGAGACCGACACAGACAACAGCTGCTCGGAAAACACCCGAGGCCGACTCAGACAACAGCAGCGCTCTGCTCGGAAAACTCCAGAGACCGACACAGACAACAGCACCACGCTGCTCGGAAAACACCCGAGACCGACACAGACAACAGCACCACGCTGCTCGGAAAACACCCGAGACCGACACAGACAACAGCTGCTCGGAAAACACCCGAGGCCGACACAGACAACAGTGTCGCTCGGAAAACACCCGAGAGTGACACGGACAACAGCGTCGCGCTGCCCATAAAACACCCGAGGCCGACACAGACAACAGCACTGCGCTGCTCGGAAAAAAAAAACGAGACCGACACAGACAACAGCACCGCGCTGCTCTGAAAACACCCGAGACCGACACAGACAATAGCACCGCGCTGCTCGGAAAACACTCGAGGCCGACACAGACAACAGCACTGCGCTGCTCGGAAAACACCCGAGACCGACACAAACAACAGCACCGCGCTGCTTGGAAAACACCCGAGACCGACACAGACAACAGCACCGCGCTGCTCGGAAAACACCCAATGCCGACACAGACAACAGCGTCGTGCTGCTCGGAAAACACACGAGACCGACACAGACAACAGCACCGCGCTGCTCGGAAAACACCCGAGACCGAAACAGACAACAGCACCGCGCTGCTCTGAAAAACCCGAGGCCGACACAGACAACAGCACTGCTTGGAAAACAGCCGAGGCCGACACAGACAACAGCACTGCGCTGCTCGGAAAACACCCGAGACCGACACAAACAACAGCGCCGCGCTGCTCGGAAAAAACCGAGACCGACACAGACAACAGCACCGCGCTGCTCGGAAAACATCCGAGACCGACACAGACAACAGTTCCGCGCTGCTCGGAAAACACCCGAGACCGACACAGACAACAGCACCGCGCTGCTCGGAAAACACCCGAGACCGACACAGACAACTGCACCACGCTGCTCGGAAAACACCCGAGACCGACACAAACAACAGCTGCTCGGAAAACTCCCGAGGCCGACACGGACAACAGCACCGCGCTGCTCGGAAAACAAACGAGAACGACACAGACAACAGCTGCTCGAAAACACAGGAGGCCGACACAGACAACAGCACCACGCTGCTCGGAAAACACCCGAGACCGACACAGGCAACAGCTGCTCGGAAATCACCCGAGTCCGACACAGACAACAGTGTCGCTCGGAAAATACCCGAGACCGACACGGACAACAGCGTCGCGCTGCCCGGAAAAACCCGAGGCCGACACAGACAACAGCACTGCGCTGCTCGGAAAAAAACCGAGACCGACACAGACAACAGCACCGCGCTGCTCGGAAAACACCCGAGACCGACACAGACAACAGCACCGCGCTGCTCTGAAAACACCCGAGACCGACACAGACAACAGCTGCTCGGAAAACACCCGAAACCGACACGGACAACAGTACCGCGCTGCTCTGAAAACACCCGAGACCGACACAGACAACAGCTGCTCGGAAAACACCCGAAACCGACACAGACAACAGCAACGCGTTGCGCGGAAAACTACCGAGACCAACACAAACAACAGAAACGCGCTGCTCGGAAAACACCCGAGACCGACACAGACAACAGCGTCGTGCTGCTCGGAAAACACCCGAGGCGGACACAGACAACAGCACCGCGCTGCTCGGAAAATACCCGAGACCGACACAAACAACAGCGCCGCGCTGCTCGGAAAACACCCGAGACCGACACAGCCAACAGCACCGCGCTGCTCGGAAAACACCCGAGACCGACACAGACAACAGCGTCGCTCGGAAAACACCCGAGACTGACACAGAAAACACCACCGCGCTACTCGGAAAACACCCGATACCGACACAAACAACAGCACCACGCTGCTCGGAAAACACCCGAGACCGACACAGACAACAGCACCGCGCTGCTCGGTAAACACCCGAGACCGACACAGACAACAGCGTAGCTTGGAAACACCCGAAACCGACACAGACAACATCACCACGCTGCTCGGAAAACACCCGAGACCGACACAGACAACAGCACCGCGATGCTCGGAAAACACCCGAGGCCGACACAGACAACTGCGTCACTCGGAAAAAACCCGAGGCCGACACAGACAACAGCGTCGCTCGGAAAACACCCGAGACCGACACAAACAACAGCACCGCGCTGCTCGGAAAACACCCGAGGCCGACACAGACAACAGCACCGCGCTGCTCGGAAAACACCCGAGACCGACACAGGCAACAGCTGTTCGGAAAACACCCGAGACCGACACAGACAACAGCTGCTCGGAAAACACCCGAGACCGACACAGACAACAGCACCGCGCTGCTCGGAAAACACCCGAGGCCGACACAGACAACAGCGTAGCTTGGAAACACCCGAAACCGACACAGACAACATCACCACGCTGCTCGGAAAACACCCGAGACCGACACAGACAACAGCACCGCGCTGCTCGGAAAACACCCGAGGCCGACACAGAAAACAGTACCGCGCGGCTCGGAAAACACCCGAGACCGACACAGACAACAGCACCGCGCTGCTCGGAAAACACTCGAGACCGACACAAACAACAGAGTCGCGCTGCTCGGAAAACACTCGAGACCGACACAGACAACAGCTGCTCGGAAAACACCCGAGGCCGACACAGAAAACAGTACCGCGCGGCTCGGAAAACACCCGAGACCGACACAGACAACAGCACCGCGCTGCTCGGAAAACACTCGAGACCGACACAAACAACAGAGTCGCGCTGCTCGGAAAACACTCGAGACCGACACAGACAACAGCTGCTCGGAAAACACCCGAAGCCGACACAGACAACAGTGTCGCTCGGAAAACACCAGAGACCGACACGGACAACAGCGTCGCGCTGCCCGGAAAACACTCGAGGCCAACACAGAAAACGGCACTGCGCTGCTCGGAAAAAACCGAGACCGACACAGACAACAGCACCACGCTGCTCGGAAAAAAACCCGAGACCGACACATACAACAGCACCGCGCTGCTCTGAAAACACCCGAGACCGACACAGACAACAGCTGCTCGGAAAACACCCGAGGCCGACTCAGACAACAGCAGCGCTCTGCTCGGAAAACTCCAGAGACCGACACAGACAACAGCACCACGCTGCTCGGAAAACACCCGAGACCGACACAGACAACAGCACCACGCTGCTCGGAAAACACCCGAGACCGAGACAGACAACAGCTGCTCGGAAAACACCCGAGGCCGACACAGACAACAGTGTCGCTCGGAAAACACCCGAGACAGACACGGACAACAGCGTCGCGCTGCCCATAAAACACCCGAGGCCGACACAGACAACAGCACTGCGCTGCTCGGAAAAAAAACCGAGACCGACACAGACAACAGCACCGCGCTGCTAGGAAAAAAGCCCGAGACCGACACAGACAACAGCACCGCGCTGCTCTGAAAACACCCGAGACCGACACAGACAACAGCTTCTCGGAAAACACCCGAGGCCGACAAAGACAACAGCAGCGCGCTGCTCGGAAAACTCCAGAGACCGACACAGACAACAGCACCACGCTGCTCGGAAAACACCCGAGACCGACACAGACAACAGCTGCTCGGAAAACACCCGAGGCCGACACAGACAACAGTGTCGCTCGGAAAACACCCGAGACAGACACGGACGACAGCGTCGCGCTGCCCGTAAAACACCCTAGGCCGACACAGACAACAGCACTGCGCTGCCCGGAAAAAACCGAGACCGACAATGACAACAGCACCGCGCTGCTCGGAAAAAAGCCCGAGACCGACACAGACAACAGCACCGCGCTGCTCTGAAAACACCCGAGACCGACACAGACAATAGCACCGCGCTGCTCGGAAAACACTCGAGGCCGACACAGACAACAGCACTGCGCTGCTCGGAAAACACCCGAGACCGACACAAACAACAGCACCGCGCTGCTTGGAAAACACCCGAGACCGACACAGACAACAGCACCGCGCTGCTCGGAAAACACCCGATGCCGACACAGACAACAGCGTCGTGCTGCTCGGAAAACACACGAGACCGACACAGACAACAGCACCGCGCTGCTCGGAAAACACCCGAGACCGAAACAGACAACAGCACCGCGCTGCTCTGAAAAACCCGAGGCCGACACAGACAACAGCACTGCTTGGAAAACAGCCGAGGCCGACACAGACAACAGCACTGCGCTGCTCGGAAAACACCCGAGACCGACACAAACAACAGCGCCGCGCTGCTCGGAAAAAACCGAGACCGACACAGACAACAGCACCGCGCTGCTCGGAAAACATCCGAGACCGACACAGACAACAGTTCCGCGCTGCTCGGAAAACACCCGAGACCGACACAGACAACAGCACCGCGCTGCTCGGAAAACACCCGAGACCGACACAGACAACTGCACCACGCTGCTCGGAAAACACCCGAGACCGACACAAACAACAGCTGCTCGGAAA
This sequence comes from Chirona hameri, assembly GCA_036785665.1. Taxonomy (NCBI): domain Eukaryota; kingdom Metazoa; phylum Arthropoda; class Thecostraca; order Balanomorpha; family Balanidae; genus Chirona; species Chirona hameri. Next base: position 75,572 of record JAXIVJ010002468.1, read on the forward strand.
ACTCCCGAGGCCGACACGGACAACAGCACCGCGCTGCTCGGAAAACACACGAGAACGACACAGACAACAGCTGCTCGAAAACACAGGAGGCCGACACAGACAACAGCACCACGCTGCTCGGAAAACACCCGAGACCGACACAGGCAACAGCTGCTCGGAAATCACCCGAGTCCGACACAGACAACAGTGTCGCTTGGAAAATACCCGAGACCGACACGGACAACAGCGTCGCGCTGCCCGGAAAAACCCGAGGCCGACACAGACAACAGCACTGCGCTGCTCGGAAAAAAACCGAGACCGACACAGACAACAGCACCGCGCTGCTCGGAAAACACCCGAGACCGACACAGACAACAGCACCGCGCTGCTCTGAAAACACCCGAGACCGACACAGACAACAGCTGCTCGGAAAACACCCGAAACCGACACGGACAACAGTACCGCGCTGCTCTGAAAACACCCGAGACCGACACAGACAACAGCTGCTCGGAAAACACCCGAAACCGACACAGACAACAGCAACGCGTTGCGCGGAAAACTACCGAGACCAACACAAACAACAGCAACGCGCTGCTCGGAAAACACCCGAGACCGACACAGACAACAGCGTCGTGCTGCTCGGAAAACACCCGAGGCGGACACAGACAACAGCACCGCGCTGCTCGGAAAATACCCGAGACCGACACAAACAACAGCGCCGCGCTGCTCGGAAAACACCCGAGACCGACACAGCCAACAGCACCGCGCTGCTCGGAAAACACCCGAGACCGACACAGACAACAGCGTCGCTCGGAAAACACCCGAGACTGACACAGACAACACCACCGCGCTACTCGGAAAACACCCGATACCGACACAAACAACAGCACCACGCTGCTCGGAAAACACCCGAGACCGACACAGACAACAGCACCGCGCTGCTCGGAAAACACCCGAGACCGACACAGACAACAGCGTAGCTTGGAAACACCCGAAACCGACACAGACAACATCACCACGCTGCTCGGAAAACACCCGAGACCGACACAGACAACAGCACCGCGATGCTCGGAAAACACCCGAGGCCGACACAGACAACTGCGTCACTCGGAAAACACCCGAGGCCGACACAGACAACAGCGTCGCTCGGAAAACACCCGAGACCGACACAAACAACAGCACCGCGCTGCTCGGAAAACACCCGAGGCCGACACAGACAACAGCACCGCGCTGCTCGGAAAACACCCGAGACCGACACAGGCAACAGCTGTTCGGAAAACACCCGAGACCGACACAGACAACAGCTGCTCGGAAAACACCCGAGACCGACACAGACAACAGCACCGCGCTGCTCGGAAAACACCCGAGGCCGACACAGACAACAGCGTCGTGCTGCTCGGAAAACACCCGAGGTCGACACAGACAACAGATTCGCGCTGCTCGGAAAACACCCGAGACCGACACAGACAACAGCTGCTCGGAAAACACCCGAGACCGACACAGACAACAGCTGCTCGGAAAACGCCCGAGGCCGACACAGACAACAGTGTCGCTCGGAAAACACCCGAGACCGACAAGGACAACAGCGTCGCTCTGCCCGGAAAACACTCGAGGCCGACACAGACAACAGCACTGCGCTGCTCGGAAAAAAACGGAGACCGTCACAGACAACAGCACTGCGCTGCTTGGAAAAAAGCCCGAGACCGACACAGACAACAGCACCGCGCTGCTCTGAAAACACCCGAGACCGACACAGACAACAGCACCGCGCTGCTCGGAAAACACTCGAGGCCGACACAGACAACAGCACTGCGCTGCTCGAAAAACACCCGAGACCGACACAAACAGCAGCACTGCGCTGCTCGGAAAACACCCGGGACCGACACAGACAACAGCTGCTCGGAAAACACCCGAGACCGACAAAGACAACAGCACCGCTCTGCTCGGAAAACACCCGAGGCCGACACTGACAACAGCGTCGTGCTGCTCGGAAAACACCCGATACCGACACAGACAACAGCACCGCGCTGCTCGGAAAACACCCGAGACCGACACAGACAACAGCACCGCGCTGCTCTGAAAACACCCGAGGCCGACACAGACAACAGCACTGCTTGGAAAACAGCCGAGGCCGACACAGACAAAAGCACTGCGCTGCTCGGAAAACACCCGAGACCGACACAGATAACAGCGCCGCGCTGCTCGAAAAAAAACGAGACCGACACAGACATCAGCACCGCGCTGCTCGGAAAACACCCGAGACCGACACAGACAACAGCACCGCGCTGCTCGGAAAACACCCGAGATCGACACAGGCAACAGCTGCTCGGAAAACACCCGAGAACGACACAGACAACAGCTGCTCGGAAAACACCCGAGACCGACACAGACAACAGCACCGCGCTGCTCGGGAAACACCGAGGCCGACACAGACAACAGCGTCGTGCTGCTCGGAAAACACCCGAGACCGACACAGACAACAGCACCGCGCTGCTCGGAAAACACCCGAGGCCGACACAGAAAACAGTACCGCGCGGCTCGGAAAACAGCCGAGACCGACACGGACGACAGCGTCGCGCTGCCCGTAAAACACCCTAGGCCGACACAGACAACAGCACTGCGCTGCCCGGAAAAAACCGAGACCGACAATGACAACAGCACCGCGCTGCTCGGAAAAAAGCCCGAGACCGACACAGACAACAGCACCGCGCTGCTCTGAAAACACCCGAGACCGACACAGACAATAGCACCGCGCTGCTCGGAAAACACTCGAGGCCGACACAGACAACAGCACTGCGCTGCTCGGAAAACACCCGAGACCGACACAAACAACAGCACCGCGCTGCTTGGAAAACACCCGAGACCGACACAGACAACAGCACCGCGCTGCTCGGAAAACACCCGATGCCGACACAGACAACAGCGTCGTGCTGCTCGGAAAACACACGAGACCGACACAGACAACAGCACCGCGCTGCTCGGAAAACACCCGAGACCGAAACAGACAACAGCACCGCGCTGCTCTGAAAAACCCGAGGCCGACACAGACAACAGCACTGCTTGGAAAACAGCCGAGGCCGACACAGACAACAGCACTGCGCTGCTCGGAAAACACCCGAGACCGACACAAACAACAGCGCCGCGCTGCTCGGAAAAAACCGAGACCGACACAGACAACAGCACCGCGCTGCTCGGAAAACATCCGAGACCGACACAGACAACAGTTCCGCGCTGCTCGGAAAACACCCGAGACCGACACAGACAACAGCACCGCGCTGCTCGGAAAACACCCGAGACCGACACAGACAACTGCACCACGCTGCTCGGAAAACACCCGAGACCGACACAAACAACAGCTGCTCGGAAAACTCCCGAGGCCGACACGGACAACAGCACCGCGCTGCTCGGAAAACACACGAGAACGACACAGACAACAGCTGCTCGAAAACACAGGAGGCCGACACAGACAACAGCACCACGCTGCTCGGAAAACACCCGAGACCGACACAGGCAACAGCTGCTCGGAAATCACCCGAGTCCGACACAGACAACAGTGTCGCTTGGAAAATACCCGAGACCGACACGGACAACAGCGTCGCGCTGCCCGGAAAAACCCGAGGCCGACACAGACAACAGCACTGCGCTGCTCGGAAAAAAACCGAGACCGACACAGACAACAGCACCGCGCTGCTCGGAAAACACCCGAGACCGACACAGACAACAGCACCGCGCTGCTCTGAAAACACCCGAGACCGACACAGACAACAGCTGCTCGGAAAACACCCGAAACCGACACGGACAACAGTACCGCGCTGCTCTGAAAACACCCGAGACCGACACAGACAACAGCTGCTCGGAAAACACCCGAAACCGACACAGACAACAGCAACGCGTTGCGCGGAAAACTACCGAGACCAACACAAACAACAGCAACGCGCTGCTCGGAAAACACCCGAGACCGACACAGACAACAGCGTCGTGCTGCTCGGAAAACACCCGAGGCGGACACAGACAACAGCACCGCGCTGCTCGGAAAATACCCGAGACCGACACAAACAACAGCGCCGCGCTGCTCGGAAAACACCCGAGACCGACACAGCCAACAGCACCGCGCTGCTCGGAAAACACCCGAGACCGACACAGACAACAGCGTCGCTCGGAAAACACCCGAGACTGACACAGACAACACCACCGCGCTACTCGGAAAACACCCGATACCGACACAAACAACAGCACCACGCTGCTCGGAAAACACCCGAGACCGACACAGACAACAGCACCGCGCTGCTCGGAAAACACCCGAGACCGACACAGACAACAGCGTAGCTTGGAAACACCCGAAACCGACACAGACAACATCACCACGCTGCTCGGAAAACACCCGAGACCGACACAGACAACAGCACCGCGATGCTCGGAAAACACCCGAGGCCGACACAGACAACTGCGTCACTCGGAAAACACCCGAGGCCGACACAGACAACAGCGTCGCTCGGAAAACACCCGAGACCGACACAAACAACAGCACCGCGCTGCTCGGAAAACACCCGAGGCCGACACAGACAACAGCACCGCGCTGCTCGGAAAACACCCGAGACCGACACAGGCAACAGCTGTTCGGAAAACACCCGAGACCGACACAGACAACAGCTGCTCGGAAAACACCCGAGACCGACACAGACAACAGCACCGCGCTGCTCGGAAAACACCCGAGGCCGACACAGACAACAGCGTCGTGCTGCTCGGAAAACACCCGAGGTCGACACAGACAACAGATTCGCGCTGCTCGGAAAACACCCGAGACCGACACAGACAACAGCTGCTCGGAAAACACCCGAGACCGACACAGACAACAGCTGCTCGGAAAACGCCCGAGGCCGACACAGACAACAGTGTCGCTCGGAAAACACCCGAGACCGACAAGGACAACAGCGTCGCTCTGCCCGGAAAACACTCGAGGCCGACACAGACAACAGCACTGCGCTGCTCGGAAAAAAACGGAGACCGTCACAGACAACAGCACTGCGCTGCTTGGAAAAAAGCCCGAGACCGACACAGACAACAGCACCGCGCTGCTCTGAAAACACCCGAGACCGACACAGACAACAGCACCGCGCTGCTCGGAAAACACTCGAGGCCGACACAGACAACAGCACTGCGCTGCTCGAAAAACACCCGAGACCGACACAAACAGCAGCACTGCGCTGCTCGGAAAACACCCGGGACCGACACAGACAACAGCTGCTCGGAAAACACCCGAGACCGACAAAGACAACAGCACCGCTCTGCTCGGAAAACACCCGAGGCCGACACTGACAACAGCGTCGTGCTGCTCGGAAAACACCCGATACCGACACAGACAACAGCACCGCGCTGCTCGGAAAACACCCGAGACCGACACAGACAACAGCACCGCGCTGCTCTGAAAACACCCGAGGCCGACACAGACAACAGCACTGCTTGGAAAACAGCCGAGGCCGACACAGACAAAAGCACTGCGCTGCTCGGAAAACACCCGAGACCGACACAGATAACAGCGCCGCGCTGCTCGAAAAAAAACGAGACCGACACAGACATCAGCACCGCGCTGCTCGGAAAACACCCGAGACCGACACAGACAACAGCACCGCGCTGCTCGGAAAACACCCGAGATCGACACAGGCAACAGCTGCTCGGAAAACACCCGAGAACGACACAGACAACAGCTGCTCGGAAAACACCCGAGACCGACACAGACAACAGCACCGCGCTGCTCGGGAAACACCGAGGCCGACACAGACAACAGCGTCGTGCTGCTCGGAAAACACCCGAGACCGACACAGACAACAGCACCGCGCTGCTCGGAAAACACCCGAGGCCGACACAGAAAACAGTACCGCGCGGCTCGGAAAACAGCCGAGACCGACACAGACAACAGCACCGCGCTGCTCGGAAAACACTCGAGACCGTCACAAACAACAGAGTCGCGCTGCTCGGAAAACACTCGAGACTGACACAGACAACAGCTGCTCGGAAAACACCGGAGACCGACACAGACAACAGCAGCGCGCTGCTCGGAAAACTCCAGAGACCGACACAGACAACAGCACCGCGCTGCTCGGAAAACACTCGAGGCCGACACAGACAACAGCACTGCGCTGCTCGGAAAACACCCGAGACCGACACAAACAACAGCACTGCGCTGCTCGGAAAACACCCGAGACCGACACAGACAACAGCTGCTCGGAAAACACCCGAGACCGACAAAGACAACAGCACCGCTCTGCTCGGAAAACACCCGAGACCGACACTGACAACAGCGTCGTGCTGCTCGGAAAACACCCGATACCGACACAGACAACAGCACCGCGCTGCTCGGAAAACACCCGAGACCGACACAGACAACAGCACCGCGCTGCTCTGAAAACACCCGAGGCCGACACAGACAACAGCACTGCTTGGAAAACAGCCGAGACCGACACAGACAACAGCACTGCGCTGCTCGGAAAACACCCGAGACCGACACAGACAACAGCGCCGCGCTGCTCGGAAAAAAAAAACGAGACCGACACAGACATCAGCACCGCGCTGCTCGGAAAACACCCGAGACCGACACAGACAACAGCACCGCGCTGCTCGGAAAACACCCGAGATCGACACAGGCAACAGCTGCTCGGAAAACACCCGAGACCGACACAGACAACAGCTGCTCGGAAAACACCCGAGACCGACACAGACAACAGCACCGCGCTGCTCGGGAAACACCGAGGCCGACACAGACAACAGCGTCGTGCTGCTCGGAAAACACCCGAGACCGACACAGACAACAGCACCGCGCTGCTCGGAAAACACCCGAGGCCGACACAGAAAACAGTACCGCGCGGCTCGGAAAACACCCGAGACCGACACAGACAACAGCACCGCGCTGCTCGGAAAACACTCGAGACCGACACAAACAACAGAGTCGCGCTGCTCGGAAAACACTCGAGACCGACACAGACAACAGCTGCTCGGAAAACACCCGAGGCCGACACAGAAAACAGTACCGCGCGGCTCGGAAAACACCCGAGACCGACACAGACAACAGCACCGCGCTGCTCGGAAAACACTCGAGACCGACACAAACAACAGAGTCGCGCTGCTCGGAAAACACTCGAGACCGACACAGACAACAGCTGCTCGGAAAACACCCGAAGCCGACACAGACAACAGTGTCGCTCGAAAAACACCCGAGACCGACACGGACAACAGCGTCGCGCTGCCCGGAAAACACTCGAGGCCGACACAGAAAACAGCACTGCGCTGCTCGGAAAAAAACCGAGACCGACACAGACAACAGCACCGCGCTGCTCGGAAAAAACCCGAGACCGACACATACAACAGCACCGCGCTGCTCTGAAAACACCCGAGACCGACACAGACAACAGCTGCTCGGAAAACACCCGATGCCGACTCAGACAACAGCAGCGCTCTGCTCGGAAAACTCCAGAGACCGACACAGACAACAGCACCACGCTGCTCGGAAAACGCCCGAGACCGACACAGACAACAGCTGCTCGGAAAACACCCGGGGCCGACACAGACAACAGTGTCGCTCGGAAAACACCCGAGACCGACACGGACAACAGCGTCGCGCTGCCCGGAAAACACCCGAGGCCGACACAGACAACAGCACTGCGCTGCTCGGAAAAAAAACCGAGACCGACACAGACAACAGCACCGCGCTGCTCGGGAAAAAGCCCGAGACCGACACAGACAACAGCACCGCGCTGCTCTGAAAACACCCGAAACCGACACAGACAACAGCACCGCGCTGCTCGGAAAACACTCGAGGCCGCACAGACAACAGCACTGCGCTGCTCGGAAAACACCCGAGACCGACACAAACAACAGCACCGCGCTGCTCGGAAAACAACCGAGACCGACACAGACAACAGCACCGCGCTGCTCAGGAAACACCCGAGGCCGACACAGACAACAGCGTCGTGCTGCTCGGAAAACACCCGAGACCGACACAGACAACAGCACCGCGCTGCTCGGAAAACACCCGAGACCGACACAGACAACAGCACCGCGCTGCTCTGAAAACACCTGAGGCCGACACAGACAACAGCACTGCTTGGAAAACAGCCGAGGCCGACACCGACAACAGCACTGCGCTGCTCGGAAAACACCCGAGACCGACACAGACAACAGCGCCGCGCTGCTCGGAAAAAACCGAGACCGACACAGACAACAGCACCGCGCTGCTCGGAAAACACCCGAGACCGAGACAGACAACAGCACCGCGCTGCTCGGAAAACACCCGAGACCGACACAGACAACAGCACCGCGCTGCTCGGAAAACACCCGAGACCGACACAGACAACTGCACCACGTTGCTCGGAAAACACCCGAGACCGACACAAACAACAGCTGCTCGGAAAACTCCCGAGGCCGACACGGACAACAGCACCGCGCTGCTCGGAAAACACACGAGAACGACACAGACAACAGCTGCTCGGAAAACACTGGAGGCCGACACAGACAACAGATTCGCGCTGCTCGGAAAACACCCGAGACCGACACAGACAACAGCTGCTCGGAAAACACCCGAGACCGACACAGACAACAGCTGCTCGGAAAACGCCCGAGGCCGACACAGACAACAGTGTCGCTCGGAAAACACCCGAGACCGACAAGGACAACAGCGTCGCTCTGCCCGGAAAACACTCGAGGCCGACACAGACAACAGCACTGCGCTGCTCGATAAAAAACGGAGACCGTCACAGACAACAGCACCGCGCTGCTTGGAAAAAAGCCCGAGACCGACACAGACAACAGCACCGCGCTGCTCTGAAAACACCCGAGACCGACACAGACAACAGCACCGCGCTGCTCGGAAAACACTCGAGGCCGACACAGACAACAGCACTGCGCTGCTCGAAAAACACCCGAGACCGACACAAACAACAGCACTGCGCTGCTCGGAAAACACCCGGGACCGACACAGACAACAGCTGCTCGGAAAACACCCGAGACCGACAAAGACAACAGCACCGCTCTGCTCGGAAAACACCCGAGGCCGACACTGACAACAGCGTCGTGCTGCTCGGAAAACACCCGATACCGACACAGACAACAGCACCGCGCTGCTCGGAAAACACCCGAGACCGACACAGACAACAGCACCGCGCTGCTCTGAAAACACCCGAGGCCGACACAGACAACAGCACTGCTTGGAAAACAGCCGAGGCCGACACAGACAAAAGCACTGCGCTGCTCGGAAAACACCCGAGACCGACACAGATAACAGCGCCGCGCTGCTCGAAAAAAAACGAGACCGACACAGACATCAGCACCGCGCTGCTCGGAAAACACCCGAGACCGACACAGACAACAGCACCGCGCTGCTCGGAAAACACCCGAGATCGACACAGGCAACAGCTGCTCGGAAAACACCCGAGAACGACACAGACAACAGCTGCTCGGAAAACACCCGAGACCGACACAGACAACAGCACCGCGCTGCTCGGGAAACACCGAGGCCGACACAGACAACAGCGTCGTGCTGCTCGGAAAACACCCGAGACCGACACAGACAACAGCACCGCGCTGCTCGGAAAACACCCGAGGCCGACACAGAAAACAGTACCGCGCGGCTCGGAAAACAGCCGAGACCGACACAGACAACAGCACCGCGCTGCTCGGAAAACACTCGAGACCGACACAAACAACAGAGTCGCGCTGCTCGGAAAACACTCGAGACTGACACAGACAACAGCTGCTCGGAAAACACCGGAGACCGACACAGACAACAGCAGCGCGCTGCTCGGAAAACTCCAGAGACCGACACAGACAACAGCACCGCGCTGCTCGGAAAACACTCGAGGCCGACACAGACAACAGCACTGCGCTGCTCGGAAAACACCCGAGACCGACACAAACAACAGCACTGCGCTGCTCGGAAAACACCCGAGACCGACACAGACAACAGCTGCTCGGAAAACACCCGAGACCGACAAAGACAACAGCACCGCTCTGCTCGGAAAACACCCGAGACCGACACTGACAACAGCGTCGTGCTGCTCGGAAAACACCCGATACCGACACAGACAACAGCACTGCGCTGCTCGGAAAACACCCGAGACCGACACAGACAACAGCACCGCGCTGCTCTGAAAACACCCGAGGCCGACACAGACAACAGCACTGCTTGGAAAACAGCCGAGACCGACACAGACAACAGCACTGCGCTGCTCGGAAAACACCCGAGACCGACACAGACAACAGCGCCGCGCTGCTCGGAAAAAAAACGAGACCGACACAGACATCAGCACCGCGCTGCTCGGAAAACACCCGAGACCGACACAGACAACAGCACCGCGCTGCTCGGAAAACACCCGAGATCGACACAGGCAACAGCTGCTCGGAAAACACCCGAGACCGACACAGACAACAGCTGCTCGGAAAACACCCGAGACCGACACAGACAACAGCACCGCGCTGCTCGGGAAACACCGAGGCCGACACAGACAACAGCGTCGTGCTGCTCGGAAAACACCCGAGACCGACACAGACAACAGCACCGCGCTGCTCGGAAAACACCCGAGGCCGACACAGAAAACAGTACCGCGCGGCTCGGAAAACACCCGAGACCGACACAGACAACAGCACCGCGCTGCTCGGAAAACACTCGAGACCGACACAAACAACAGAGTCGCGCTGCTCGGAAAACACTCGAGACCGACACAGACAACAGCTGCTCGGAAAAGACCCGAGGCCGACACAGAAAACAGTACCGCGCGGCTCGGAAAACACCCGAGACCGACACAGACAACAGCACCGCGCTGCTCGGAAAACACTCGAGACCGACACAAACAACAGAGTCGCGCTGCTCGGAAAACACTCGAGACCGACACAGACAACAGCTGCTCGGAAAACACCCGAAGCCGACACAGACAACAGTGTCGCTCGAAAAACACCCGAGACCGACACGGACAACAGCGTCGCGCTGCCCGGAAAACACTCGAGGCCGACACAGAAAACAGCACTGCGCTGCTCGGAAAAAAACCGAGACCGACACAGACAACAGCACCGCGCTGCTCGGAAAAAAACCGAGACCGACACATACAACAGCACCGCGCTGCTCTGAAAACACCCGAGACCGACACAGACAACAGCTGCTCGGAAAACACCCGATGCCGACTCAGACAACAGCAGCGCTCTGCTCGGAAAACTCCAGAGACCGACACAGACAACAGCACCACGCTGCTCGGAAAACGCCCGAGACCGACACAGACAACAGCTGCTCGGAAAACACCCGGGGCCGACACAGACAACAGTGTCGCTCGGAAAACACCCGAGACCGACACGGACAACAGCGTCGCGCTGCCCGGAAAACACCCGAGGCCGACACAGACAACAGCACTGCGCTGCTCGGAAAAAAAAACGAGACCGACACAGACAACAGCACCGCGCTGCTCGGGAAAAAGCCCGAGACCGACACAGACAACAGCACCGCGCTGCTCTGAAAACACCCGAAACCGACACAGACAACAGCACCGCGCTGCTCGGAAAACACTCGAGGCCGCACAGACAACAGCACTGCGCTGCTCGGAAAACACCCGAGACCGACACAAACAACAGCACCGCGCTGCTCGGAAAACAACCGAGACCGACACAGACAACAGCACCGCGCTGCTCAGGAAACACCCGAGGCCGACACAGACAACAGCGTCGTGCTGCTCGGAAAACACCCGGGACCGACACAGACAACAGCACCGCGCTGCTCGGAAAACACCCGAGACCGACACAGACAACAGCACCGCGCTGCTCTGAAAACACCTGAGGCCGACACAGACAACAGCACTGCTTGGAAAACAGCCGAGGCCGACACCGACAACAGCACTGCGCTGCTCGGAAAACACCCGAGACCGACACAGACAACAGCGCCGCGCTGCTCGGAAAAAACCGAGACCGACACAGACAACAGCACCGCGCTGCTCGGAAAACACCCGAGACCGAGACAGACAACAGCACCGCGCTGCTCGGAAAACACCCGAGACCGACACAGACAACAGCACCGCGCTGCTCGGAAAACACCCGAGACCGACACAGACAACTGCACCACGTTGCTCGGAAAACACCCGAGACCGACACAAACAACAGCTGCTCGGAAAACTCCCGAGGCCGACACGGACAACAGCACCGCGCTGCTCGGAAAACACACGAGAACGACACAGACAACAGCTGCTCGGAAAACACTGGAGGCCGACACAGACAACAGATTCGCGCTGCTCGGAAAACACCCGAGACCGACACAGACAACAGCTGCTCGGAAAACACCCGAGACCGACACAGACAACAGCTGCTCGGAAAACGCCCGAGGCCGACACAGACAACAGTGTCGCTCGGAAAACACCCGAGACCGACAAGGACAACAGCGTCGCTCTGCCCGGAAAACACTCGAGGCCGACACAGACAACAGCACTGCGCTGCTCGATAAAAAACGGAGACCGTCACAGACAACAGCACCGCGCTGCTTGGAAAAAAGCCCGAGACCGACACAGACAACAGCACCGCGCTGCTCTGAAAACACCCGAGACCGACACAGACAACAGCACCGCGCTGCTCGGAAAACACTCGAGGCCGACACAGACAACAGCACTGCGCTGCTCGAAAAACACCCGAGACCGACACAAACAACAGCACTGCGCTGCTCGGAAAACACCCGGGACCGACACAGACAACAGCTGCTCGGAAAACACCCGAGACCGACAAAGACAACAGCACCGCTCTGCTCGGAAAACACCCGAGGCCGACACTGACAACAGCGTCGTGCTGCTCGGAAAACACCCGATACCGACACAGACAACAGCACCGCGCTGCTCGGAAAACACCCGAGACCGACACAGACAACAGCACCGCGCTGCTCTGAAAACACCCGAGGCCGACACAGACAACAGCACTGCTTGGAAAACAGCCGAGGCCGACACAGACAAAAGCACTGCGCTGCTCGGAAAACACCCGAGACCGACACAGATAACAGCGCCGCGCTGCTCGAAAAAAAACGAGACCGACACAGACATCAGCACCGCGCTGCTCGGAAAACACCCGAGACCGACACAGACAACAGCACCGCGCTGCTCGGAAAACACCCGAGATCGACACAGGCAACAGCTGCTCGGAAAACACCCGAGACCGACACAGACAACAGCTGCTCGGAAAACACCCGAGACCGACACAGACAACAGCACCGCGCTGCTCGGGAAACACCGAGGCCGACACAGACAACAGCGTCGTGCTGCTCGGAAAACACCCGAGACCGACACAGACAACAGCACCGCGCTGCTCGGAAAACACCTGAGGCCGACACAGAAAACAGTACCGCGCGGCTCGGAAAACAGCCGAGACCGACACAGACAACAGCACCGCGCTGCTCGGAAAACACTCGAGACCGACACAAACAACAGAGTCGCGCTGCTTGGAAAACACTCGAGACTGACACAGACAACAGCTGCTCGGAAAACACCGGAGACCGACACAGACAACAGCAGCGCGCTGCTCGGAAAACTCCAGAGACCGACACAGACAACAGCACCGCGCTGCTCGGAAAACACTCGAGGCCGACACAGACAACAGCACTGCGCTGCTCGGAAAACACCCGAGACCGACACAAACAACAGCACTGCGCTGCTCGGAAAACACCCGAGACCGACACAGACAACAGCTGCTCGGAAAATACCCGAGACCGACAAAGACAACAGCACCGCTCTGCTCGGAAAACACCCGAGACCGACACTGACAACAGCGTCGTGCTGCTCGGAAAACACCCGATACCGACACAGACAACAGCACCGCGCTGCTCGGAAAACACCCGAGACCGACACAGACAACAGCACCGCGCTGCTCTGAAAACACCCGAGGCCGACACAGACAACAGCACTGCTTGGAAAACAGCCGAGGCCGACACAGACAACAGCACTGCGCTGCTCGGAAAACACCCGAGACCGACACAGACAACAGCGCCGCGCTGCTCGGAAAAAAAAACGAGACCGACACAGACATCAGCACCGCGCTGCTCGGAAAACACCCGAGACCGACACAGACAACAGCACCGCGCTGCTCGGAAAACACCCGAGATCGACACAGGCAACAGCTGCTCGGAAAACACCCGAGACCGACACAGACAACAGCTGCTCGGAAAACACCCGAGACCGACACAGACAACAGCACCGCGCTGCTCGGGAAACACCGAGGCCGACACAGACAACAGCGTCGTGCTGCTCGGAAAACACCCGAGACCGACACAGACAACAGCACCGCGCTGCTCGGAAAACACCCGAGGCCGACACAGAAAACAGCACCGCGCTGCTCGGAAAACACTCGAGACCGACACAAACAACAGAGTCGCGCTGCTCGGAAAACACTCGAGACCGACACAGACAACAGCTGCTCGGAAAACACCCGAGGCCGACACAGAAAACAGTACCGCGCGGCTCGGAAAACACCCGAGACCGACACAGACAACAGCACCGCGCTGCTCGGAAAACACTCGAGACCGACACAAACAACAGAGTCGCGCTGCTCGGAAAACACTCGAGACTGACACAGACAACAGCTGCTCGGAAAACACCGGAGACCGACACAGACAACAGCAGCGCGCTGCTCGGAAAACTCCAGAGACCGACACAGACAACAGCACCGCGCTGCTCGGAAAACACTCGAGGCCGACACAGACAACAGCACTGCGCTGCTCGGAAAACACCCGAGACCGACACAAACAACAGCACTGCGCTGCTCGGAAAACACCCGAGACCGACACAGACAACAGCTGCTCGGAAAACACCCGAGACCGACAAAGACAACAGCACCGCTCTGCTCGGAAAACACCCGAGACCGACACTGACAACAGCGTCGTGCTGCTCGGAAAACACCCGATACCGACACAGACAACAGCACCGCGCTGCTCGGAAAACACCCGAGACCGACACAGACAACAGCACCGCGCTGCTCTGAAAACACCCGAGGCCGACACAGACAACAGCACTGCTTGGAAAACAGCCGAGACCGACACAGACAACAGCACTGCGCTGCTCGGAAAACACCCGAGACCGACACAGACAACAGCGCCGCGCTGCTCGGAAAAAAAACGAGACCGACACAGACATCAGCACCGCGCTGCTCGGAAAACACCCGAGACCGACACAGACAACAGCACCGCGCTGCTCGGAAAACACCCGAGATCGACACAGGCAACAGCTGCTCGGAAAACACCCGAGACCGACACAGACAACAGCTGCTCGGAAAACACCCGAGACCGACACAGACAACAGCACCGCGCTGCTCGGGAAACACCGAGGCCGACACAGACAACAGCGTCGTGCTGCTCGGAAAACACCCGAGACCGACACAGACAACAGCACCGCGCTGCTCGGAAAACACCCGAGGCCGACACAGAAAACAGTACCGCGCGGCTCGGAAAACACCCGAGACCGACACAGACAACAGCACCGCGCTGCTCGGAAAACACTCGAGACCGACACAAACAACAGAGTCGCGCTGCTCGGAAAACACTCGAGACCGACACAGACAACAGCTGCTCGGAAAACACCCGAAGCCGACACAGACAACAGTGTCGCTCGAAAAACACCCGAGACCGACACGGACAACAGCGTCGCGCTGCCCGGAAAACACTCGAGGCCGACACAGAAAACAGCACTGCGCTGCTCGGAAAAAAACCGAGACCGACACAGACAACAGCACCGCGCTGCTCGGAAAAAACCCGAGACCGACACATACAACAGCACCGCGCTGCTCTGAAAACACCCGAGACCGACACAGACAACAGCTGCTCGGAAAACACCCGATGCCGACTCAGAAAACAGCAGCGCTCTGCTCGGAAAACTCCAGAGACCGACACAGACAACAGCACCACGCTGCTCGGAAAACGCCCGAGACCGACACAGACAACAGCTGCTCGGAAAACACCCGGGGCCGACACAGACAACAGTGTCGCTCGGAAAACACCCGAGACCGACACGGACAACAGCGTCGCGCTGCCCGGAAAACACCCGAGGCCGACACAGACAACAGCACTGCGCTGCTCGAAAAAAAAACCGAGACCGACACAGACAACAGCACCGCGCTGCTCGGGAAAAAGCCCGAGACCGACACAGACAACAGCACCGCGCTGCTCTGAAAACACCCGAAACCGACACAGACAACAGCACCGCGCTGCTCGGAAAACACTCGAGGCCGCACAGACAACAGCACTGCGCTGCTCGGAAAACACCCGAGACCGACACAAACAACAGCACCGCGCTGCTCGGAAAACAACCGAGACCGACACAGACAACAGCACCGCGCTGCTCAGGAAACACCCGAGGCCGACACAGACAACAGCGTCGTGCTGCTCGGAAAACACCCGAGACCGACACAGACAACAGCACCGCGCTGCTCGGAAAACACCCGAGGCCGACACAGAAAACAGTACCGCGCGGCTCGGAAAACACCCGAGACCGACACAGACAACAGCACCGCGCTGCTCGGAAAACACTCGAGACCGACACAAACAACAGAGTCGCGCTTCTCGGAAAACACCCGAGACCGACACAGACAACAGCACCGCGCTGCTCTGAAAACACCTGAGGCCGACACAGACAACAGCACTGCTTGGAAAACAGCCGAGGCCGACACCGACAACAGCACTGCGCTGCTCGGAAAACACCCGAGACCGACACAGACAACAGCGCCGCGCTGCTCGGAAAAAACCGAGACCGACACAGACAACAGCACCGCGCTGCTCGGAAAACACCCGAGACCGAGACAGACAACAGCACCGCGCTGCTCGGAAAACACCCGAGACCGACACAGACAACAGCACCGCGCTGCTCGGAAAACACCCGAGACCGACACAGACAACTGCACCACGTTGCTCGGAAAACACCCGAGACCGACACAAAGAACAGCTGCTCGGAAAACTCCCGAGGCCGACACGGACAACAGCACCGCGCTGCTCGGAAAACACACGAGAACGACACAGACAACAGCTGCTCGGAAAACACTGGAGGCCGACACAGACAACAGATTCGCGCTGCTCGGAAAACACCCGAGACCGACACAGACAACAGCTGCTCGGAAAACACCCGAGACCGACACAGACAACAGCTGCTCGGAAAACGCCCGAGGCCGACACAGACAACAGTGTCGCTCGGAAAACACCCGAGACCGACAAGGACAACAGCGTCGCTCTGCCCGGAAAACACTCGAGGCCGACACAGACAACAGCACTGCGCTGCTCGATAAAAAACGGAGACCGTCACAGACAACAGCACCGCGCTGCTTGGAAAAAAGCCCGAGACCGACACAGACAACAGCACCGCGCTGCTCTGAAAACACCCGAGACCGACACAGACAACAGCACCGCGCTGCTCGGAAAACACTCGAGGCCGACACAGACAACAGCACTGCGCTGCTCGAAAAACACCCGAGACCGACACAAACAACAGCACTGCGCTGCTCGGAAAACACCCGGGACCGACACAGACAACAGCTGCTCGGAAAACACCCGAGACCGACAAAGACAACAGCACCGCTCTGCTCGGAAAACACCCGAGGCCGACACTGACAACAGCGTCGTGCTGCTCGGAAAACACCCGATACCGACACAGACAACAGCACCGCGCTGCTCGGAAAACACCCGAGACCGACACAGACAACAGCACCGCGCTGCTCTGAAAACACCCGAGGCCGACACAGACAACAGCACTGCTTGGAAAACAGCCGAGGCCGACACAGACAAAAGCACTGCGCTGCTCGGAAAACACCCGAGACCGACACAGATAACAGCGCCGCGCTGCTCGAAAAAAAACGAGACCGACACAGACATCAGCACCGCGCTGCTCGGAAAACACCCGAGACCGACACAGACAACAGCACCGCGCTGCTCGGAAAACACCCGAGATCGACACAGGCAACAGCTGCTCGGAAAACACCCGAGACCGACACAGACAACAGCTGCTCGGAAAACACCCGAGACCGACACAGACAACAGCACCGCGCTGCTCGGGAAACACCGAGGCCGACACAGACAACAGCGTCGTGCTGCTCGGAAAACACCCGAGACCGACACAGACAACAGCACCGCGCTGCTCGGAAAACACCCGAGGCCGACACAGAAAACAGTACCGCGCGGCTCGGAAAACAGCCGAGACCGACACAGACAACAGCACCGCGCTGCTCGGAAAACACTCGAGACCGACACAAACAACAGAGTCGCGCTGCTCGGAAAACACTCGAGACTGACACAGACAACAGCTGCTCGGAAAACACCGGAGACCGACACAGACAACAGCAGCGCGCTGCTCGGAAAACTCCAGAGACCGACACAGACAACAGCACCGCGCTGCTCGGAAAACACTCGAGGCCGACACAGACAACAGCACTGCGCTGCTCGGAAAACACCCGAGACCGACACAAACAACAGCACTGCGCTGCTCGGAAAACACCCGAGACCGACACAGACAACAGCTGCTCGGAAAACACCCGAGACCGACAAAGACAACAGCACCGCTCTGCTCGGAAAACACCCGAGACCGACACTGACAACAGCGTCGTGCTGCTCGGAAAACACCCGATACCGACACAGACAACAGCACCGCGCTGCTCGGAAAACACCCGAGACCGACACAGACAACAGCACCGCGCTGCTCTGAAAACACCCGAGGCCGACACAGACAACAGCACTGCTTGGAAAACAGCCGAGGCCGACACAGACAACAGCACTGCGCTGCTCGGAAAACACCCGAGACCGACACAGACAACAGCGCCGCGCTGCTCGGAAAAAAAACGAGACCGACACAGACATCAGCACCGCGCTGCTCGGAAAACACCCGAGACCGACACAGACAACAGCACCGCGCTGCTCGGAAAACACCCGAGATCGACACAGGCAACAGCTGCTCGGAAAACACCCGAGACCGACACAGACAACAGCTGCTCGGAAAACACCCGAGACCGACACAGACAACAGCACCGCGCTGCTCGGGAAACACCGAGGCCGACACAGACAACAGCGTCGTGCTGCTCGGAAAACACCCGAGACCGACACAGACAACAGCACCGCGCTGCTCGGAAAACACCCGAGGCCGACACAGAAAACAGTACCGCGCGGCTCGGAAAACACCCGAGACCGACACAGACAACAGCACCGCGCTGCTCGGAAAACACTCGAGACCGACACAAACAACAGAGTCGCGCTGCTCGGAAAACACTCGAGACCGACACAGACAACAGCTGCTCGGAAAACACCCGAGGCCGACACAGAAAACAGTACCGCGCGGCTCGGAAAACACCCGAGACCGACACAGACAACAGCACCGCGCTGCTCGGAAAACACTCGAGACCGACACAAACAACAGAGTCGCGCTGCTCGGAAAACACTCGAGACCGACACAGACAACAGCTGCTCGGAAAACACCCGAAGCCGACACAGACAACAGTGTCGCTCGAAAAACACCCGAGACCGACACGGACAACAGCGTCGCGCTGCCCGGAAAACACTCGAGGCCGACACAGAAAACAGCACTGCGCTGCTCGGAAAAAAACCGAGACCGACACAGACAACAGCACCGCGCTGCTCGGAAAAAACCCGAGACCGACACATACAACAGCACCGCGCTGCTCTGAAAACACCCGAGACCGACACAGACAACAGCTGCTCGGAAAACACCCGATGCCGACTCAGAAAACAGCAGCGCTCTGCTCGGAAAACTCCAGAGACCGACACAGACAACAGCACCACGCTGCTCGGAAAACGCCCGAGACCGACACAGACAACAGCTGCTCGGAAAACACCCGGGGCCGACACAGACAACAGTGTCGCTCGGAAAACACCCGAGACCGACACGGACAACAGCGTCGCGCTGCCCGGAAAACACCCGAGGCCGACACAGACAACAGCACTGCGCTGCTCGAAAAAAAAACCGAGACCGACACAGACAACAGCACCGCGCTGCTCGGGAAAAAGCCCGAGACCGACACAGACAACAGCACCGCGCTGCTCTGAAAACACCCGAAACCGACACAGACAACAGCACCGCGCTGCTCGGAAAACACTCGAGGCCGCACAGACAACAGCACTGCGCTGCTCGGAAAACACCCGAGACCGACACAAACAACAGCACCGCGCTGCTCGGAAAACAACCGAGACCGACACAGACAACAGCACCGCGCTGCTCAGGAAACACCCGAGGCCGACACAGACAACAGCGTCGTGCTGCTCGGAAAACACCCGAGACCGACACAGACAACAGCACCGCGCTGCTCGGAAAACACCCGAGGCCGACACAGAAAACAGTACCGCGCGGCTCGGAAAACACCCGAGACCGACACAGACAACAGCACCGCGCTGCTCGGAAAACACTCGAGACCGACACAAACAACAGAGTCGCGCTTCTCGGAAAACACCCGAGACCGACACAGACAACAGCACCGCGCTGCTCTGAAAACACCTGAGGCCGACACAGACAACAGCACTGCTTGGAAAACAGCCGAGGCCGACACCGACAACAGCACTGCGCTGCTCGGAAAACACCCGAGACCGACACAGACAACAGCGCCGCGCTGCTCGGAAAAAACCGAGACCGACACAGACAACAGCACCGCGCTGCTCGGAAAACACCCGAGACCGAGACAGACAACAGCACCGCGCTGCTCGGAAAACACCCGAGACCGACACAGACAACAGCACCGCGCTGCTCGGAAAACACCCGAGACCGACACAGACAACTGCACCACGTTGCTCGGAAAACACCCGAGACCGACACAAAGAACAGCTGCTCGGAAAACTCCCGAGGCCGACACGGACAACAGCACCGCGCTGCTCGGAAAACACACGAGAACGACACAGACAACAGCTGCTCGGAAAACACTGGAGGCCGACACAGACAACAGATTCGCGCTGCTCGGAAAACACCCGAGACCGACACAGACAACAGCTGCTCGGAAAACACCCGAGACCGACACAGACAACAGCTGCTCGGAAAACGCCCGAGGCCGACACAGACAACAGTGTCGCTCGGAAAACACCCGAGACCGACAAGGACAACAGCGTCGCTCTGCCCGGAAAACACTCGAGGCCGACACAGACAACAGCACTGCGCTGCTCGATAAAAAACGGAGACCGTCACAGACAACAGCACCGCGCTGCTTGGAAAAAAGCCCGAGACCGACACAGACAACAGCACCGCGCTGCTCTGAAAACACCCGAGACCGACACAGACAACAGCACCGCGCTGCTCGGAAAACACTCGAGGCCGACACAGACAACAGCACTGCGCTGCTCGAAAAACACCCGAGACCGACACAAACAACAGCACTGCGCTGCTCGGAAAACACCCGGGACCGACACAGACAACAGCTGCTCGGAAAACACCCGAGACCGACAAAGACAACAGCACCGCTCTGCTCGGAAAACACCCGAGGCCGACACTGACAACAGCGTCGTGCTGCTCGGAAAACACCCGATACCGACACAGACAACAGCACCGCGCTGCTCGGAAAACACCCGAGACCGACACAGACAACAGCACCGCGCTGCTCTGAAAACACCCGAGGCCGACACAGACAACAGCACTGCTTGGAAAACAGCCGAGGCCGACACAGACAAAAGCACTGCGCTGCTCGGAAAACACCCGAGACCGACACAGATAACAGCGCCGCGCTGCTCGAAAAAAAACGAGACCGACACAGACATCAGCACCGCGCTGCTCGGAAAACACCCGAGACCGACACAGACAACAGCACCGCGCTGCTCGGAAAACACCCGAGATCGACACAGGCAACAGCTGCTCGGAAAACACCCGAGACCGACACAGACAACAGCTGCTCGGAAAACACCCGAGACCGACACAGACAACAGCACCGCGCTGCTCGGGAAACACCGAGGCCGACACAGACAACAGCGTCGTGCTGCTCGGAAAACACCCGAGACCGACACAGACAACAGCACCGCGCTGCTCGGAAAACACCCGAGGCCGACACAGAAAACAGTACCGCGCGGCTCGGAAAACAGCCGAGACCGACACAGACAACAGCACCGCGCTGCTCGGAAAACACTCGAGACCGACACAAACAACAGAGTCGCGCTGCTCGGAAAACACTCGAGACTGACACAGACAACAGCTGCTCGGAAAACACCGGAGACCGACACAGACAACAGCAGCGCGCTGCTCGGAAAACTCCAGAGACCGACACAGACAACAGCACCGCGCTGCTCGGAAAACACTCGAGGCCGACACAGACAACAGCACTGCGCTGCTCGGAAAACACCCGAGACCGACACAAACAACAGCACTGCGCTGCTCGGAAAACACCCGAGACCGACACAGACAACAGCTGCTCGGAAAACACCCGAGACCGACAAAGACAACAGCACCGCTCTGCTCGGAAAACACCCGAGACCGACACTGACAACAGCGTCGTGCTGCTCGGAAAACACCCGATACCGACACAGACAACAGCACCGCGCTGCTCGGAAAACACCCGAGACCGACACAGACAACAGCACCGCGCTGCTCTGAAAACACCCGAGGCCGACACAGACAACAGCACTGCTTGGAAAACAGCCGAGGCCGACACAGACAACAGCACTGCGCTGCTCGGAAAACACCCGAGACCGACACAGACAACAGCGCCGCGCTGCTCGGAAAAAAAACGAGACCGACACAGACATCAGCACCGCGCTGCTCGGAAAACACCCGAGACCGACACAGACAACAGCACCGCGCTGCTCGGAAAACACCCGAGATCGACACAGGCAACAGCTGCTCGGAAAACACCCGAGACCGACACAGACAACAGCTGCTCGGAAAACACCCGAGACCGACACAGACAA
This sequence comes from Chirona hameri, assembly GCA_036785665.1. Taxonomy (NCBI): domain Eukaryota; kingdom Metazoa; phylum Arthropoda; class Thecostraca; order Balanomorpha; family Balanidae; genus Chirona; species Chirona hameri. Next base: position 98,409 of record JAXIVJ010002468.1, read on the forward strand.
CAGCACCGCGCTGCTCGGGAAACACCGAGGCCGACACAGACAACAGCGTCGTGCTGCTCGGAAAACACCCGAGACCGACACAGACAACAGCACCGCGCTGCTCGGAAAACACCCGAGGCCGACACAGAAAACAGCACCGCGCTGCTCGGAAAACACTCGAGACCGACACAAACAACAGAGTCGCGCTGCTCGGAAAACACTCAAGACCGACACAGACAACAGCTGCTCGGAAAACACCCGAGGCCGACACAGAAAACAGTACCGCGCGACTCGGAAAACACCCGAGACCGACACAGACAACAGCACCGCGCTGCTCGGAAAACACTCGAGACCGACACAAACAACAGAGTCGCGCTGCTCGGAAAACACTCGAGACCGACACAGACAACAGCTGCTCGGAAAACACCCGAAGCCGACGCAGACAACAGTGTCGCTCGAAAAACACCATAGACCGACACGGACAACAGCGTCGCGCTGCCCGGAAAACACTCGAGGCCGACACAGAAAACAGCACTGCGCTGCTCGGAAAAAAACCGAGACCGACACAGACAACAGCACCGCGCTGCTCGGAAAAAAACCCGAGACCGACACATACAACAGCACCGCGCTGCTCTGAAAACACCCGAGACCGACACAGACAACAGCTGCTCGGAAAACACCCGATGCCGACTCAGACAACAGCAGCGCTCTGCTCGGAAAACTCCAGAGACCGACACAGACAACAGCACCACGCTGCTCGGAAAACGCCCGAGACCGACACAGACAACAGCTGCTTGGAAAACACCCGGGGCCGACACAGACAACAGTGTCGCTCGGAAAACACCCGAGACCGACACGGACAACAGCGTCGCGCTGCCCGGAAAACACCCGAGGCCGACACAGACAACAGCAATGCGCTGCTCGGAAAAAAAACCGAGACCGACACAGACAACAGCACCGCGCTGCTCGGGAAAAAGCCCGAGACCGACACAGACAACAGCACCGCGCTGCTCTGAAAACACCCGAAACCGACACAGACAACAGCACCGCGCTGCTCGGAAAACACTCGAGGCCGCACAGACAACAGCACTGCGCTGCTCGGAAAACACCCGAGACCGACACAAACAACAGCACCGCGCTGCTCGGAAAACAACCGAGACCGACACAAACAACAGCACCGCGCTGCTCGGGAAACACCCGAGGCCGACACAGACAACAGCGTCGTGCTGCTCGGAAAACACCCGAGACCGACACAGACAACAGCACCGCGCTGCTCGGAAAACACCCGAGACCGACACAGACAACAGCACCGCGCTGCTCTGAAAACACCTGAGGCCGACACAGACAACAGCACTGCTTGGAAAACAGCCGAGGCCGACACCGACAACAGCACTGCGCTGCTCGGAAAACACCCGAGACCGACACAGACAACAGCGCCGCGCTGCTCGGAAAAAACCGAGACCGACACAGACAACAGCACCGCGCTGCTCGGAAAACACCCGAGACCGAGACAGACAACAGCACCGCGCTGCTCGGAAAACACCCGAGACCGACACAGACAACAGCACCGCGCTGCTCGGAAAACACCCGAGACCGACACAGACAACTGCACCACGTTGCTCGGAAAACACCCGAGACCGACACAAACAACAGCTGCTCGGAAAACTCCCGAGGCCGACACGGACAACAGCACCGCGCTGCTCGGAAAACACACGAGAACGACACAGACAACAGCTGCTCGGAAAACACTGGAGGCCGACACAGACAACAGCGCCGCGCTGCTCGGAAAAAAACCGAGACGTCACAGCCGGAAGGAGTCACAGTCACAATCACATACTGTTTATTATCTCAAGTGCGGTGCGGCGCACATCGAAGAGGTTATGCCTTGACCGTCGGGCTGTTCCTGGGTGCCTTCAGATGTCTCTGAACCGTACCACCATCAGCTGAACACCTGACCTCGGGTCACTGGCAGATCCAGGAGGGGGTTGGGGGGGGAGGCACCATAACCCTCTCACAAACAGCCTGATATCGGCAAAAGAATTCACAAATTTCCTTATTTTGTTTTACAAAAGCAAATCAGATTTTACTGAGGACTGTAACTTTTACAGTCATACTTTGGGGATTTGGCCCTGAAACTTGCTGTTTTGACATCCTGGATTCAGACTTTTTTTTTCTTTTTTTTTGCACGGAAATGTATTAATTTGTAGTTTTTTTTCACTTTATCCGGCTCCCGCCGGTGGTGTATTTACATACAAACAAACCTTCAGCACAACGACATCCAAAACACAACACATATATACGAGACCGCCGAGGTTCAAACACACATACAAACGAGCAAAACGAAAACAAAAACAAAGCACACAATCACAACACTCGCTCGACTCTGCCACATCAAGAGCCTCCGAAAACTCCCATCAGATCGCAAAACATCTTCCGAAAAAAAAACGGTGATACGGTGATCGGTCATATCACTAAGTATAAACTGCCGCACCGGCACACTGGGCCAGCGCAACGGTCAGGGGCGGCAGCAACGACAGCAGCCGCGGCGGCGGCGGCGGCGGCGGCGGCGGCTGCGGCGGCGGCGGCGGCAGCAGTAGCAGCAGCAGCAGCAGCAGCAGCAGCAAAGGCAGGGAAGGACGGGCCAGAGGCAGAAAACCGGAAGGCGGAGGCGTGTATGCTGTATTTTGATGTTTTAATCTTATATTGTATTATGTGTTGTTATACTATATTATATAATGTGATTTGTATGGTATTGTTATGCTACTATACTTCGTTGTATGTTATTGTTATGTTATTATACTTTGTTGTATGGTATTTATATATGTTACTATACTATATTGTACAATACTATATTTATTACCATGTAGTATTGTATTGTAATTATATATTCTTGTACTAATATTGCGTTTTGTTGTTGCAATATCAATCATATTTATTATGTAGTATATATTGTTATACTATATTGTATGTTTTTTTTCAGTTCACCTGTATGTGAATACGTTTCATTGGCCCCCACTTCTCTTCAAATTTATCCAATTTGTTGGCTACTCTAGCTGCGTTATATTCTATTTCGGCTTCCCATTTTAATTTATTCTTTAAGTGTGTAACGTTTGGCTGTGTTTCTTTATAGCGTGCCTCGTAAATGACCATTTTTGCTAATGTGATTATACAGGTCTCAACTGCACTTAACTTTGTTGGAAAGAACCACGTTTTGGTATCTACATTCAAGTTTATTTTGTATTCTCTCGCTAGATACGTTTTAATAGAATTGATGAAAGATTGAACTCTGGGGCAATGCCAGTACATATGAGCTATTGTTTCAGGTTCATGTTTACAAAATGTGCAATTGTTACTATCTTTGACTTTGATTATTTTTAAGTATCTGTTAGTTGTGATGATTCTATTAATAAGTTTATAATGAAACATTCTGATGCGCGTTGAACGTGTGACACCTATTACTTCCAAGAAGCTGTTGTCTTCAAAGCATCCTATATCCCTTATCCATTTTTCTTTTTGTTGTGCGTTTGCTTCAGTAATTTCACTTCGTCTGGATTCTAAATATGTATGATAGGCCAAGCGTGGAAAATTGGGGTGGTTCATTACTAGATTAATTCTTAATGGTATTATGGGACCCAAAGCTTTTGTCGATGCTACTTGTTTCACACAATCAGGTAAGCTTCTAACTAAACTTTCGTAACATAGAGATGTCATTCTTATTTCATATTTGTTTGCCAAGGTTTCTTTAGTATGCAGCCGTCCTGTGTTTTCATTAACTAAATCTGCGAGAAATCTAATACCTTTCCTATTCCAATTGTGTATGATAGAACATTTGAATTTTGTGTAGTCAGAGAACCAGACACTTTCAGCTAATATTTGTGGCATACCTGGGTTGTACATACGGCTGAAACCGGTGAAGGCTTCAAGGACATCTTTCCAGAAGGGATTCTGTGTTTTTATGTTACTTCTCTGCAATTTCTTAGTTCCATAGCAAAGTATATCCTGGATATCTGGCAATTCCTTTGCGGCTAGTTGTGCCCATACAGCGTTCGATGTCATCAATCTCTTGAGCCATGTCAGTTTCATACTCTTTACGAATCCCTGAATATCAACCATATGTAATCCGCCAAGTTCATAACTCTGAATAACTTTGGCACGTTTTATAGGGTCTCGCTTGCCTCCCCACAAGAAAGAAAAGAACAAACGCTCTAATTGTTTTAATTCTGTTTGAGATGGGTTCGGCAGAGCCGTAAACAAATGAACCAATTTAGAAATGAGCAGCGACTTCACCACAGTAATTTTTCCTATGGGAGTGAGATTTCTCCTGCGCCACTGTGTTATTTCTTTTTCTATTTGTAGTAGCTTTGGCTCAAAGTTGTTTTGTGTTATGTTATCATTATTATTTGTGAATGTAATACCCAATATCTTAATTTGGCTAACCCACTTTATCCCCAAATTGTTTTCTCTCTGATGTTGTTCTGGAAGACCGATTTGGATACATGATGTTTTTTCAATGTTCAGGTTAAGCCCAGAAAATTCCGAAAATGTTTCTAGTTCATGCAATGCCCCTTGCAAGCATGTGGACGAGTTTTTGAGAAATAACACTGTATCATCGGCATATTGTGATAGTCTGACTTCATGATTTTCTGACAACTGAATGCCAGTAAGTAATTGTGATCGCTGTATCTGGTTGGCAAGAACATTAACTGCAAAATTGAACAGATAGCCTGAGGCTGGGTCTCCCTGTCGTATCCCACATTTAAGGTAAATTTTGGCACCCAAGTGACCATTCAACATTATCCGCGAGAAGTTTTCGGTATTTAAATATAACGTGTTTATCGTGTTTCTGAAATGTGGTCCAAAGTTATATTGTTCTAACACTCGAGTTACGAATTCCCATGATATTGAGTCGAAAGCCGCCTCAAAATCAGCAGTCATGATCAAACCAGACCCTTTTTTCGCGAATAAACTATTTATTACGTCATACACCAAGCGCGTGTTTTCACCAATATATCGTCCCTTGATATACGCCGTTTGACATGGATGTATGAGCTTCCCTATGACACTCTGTAGTCTGGCTGAAATAGCGGCTGATATTATTTTAAAATCAATATTTAATAATGTAATTGGGCGCCATGCTTTTATATTATCTGGAGATTTCCCGGCCTTTGGTATCATTGTTATAACACCTTCTCTATGTGATAGCAACGTTTTGTCTAGATGAGAACACAAAACAAAGGCTCTATACAGAAAAGGTCCTAACTTGTTCCAGAAATACTTGACAAAACATGCCGTATAACCATTTGAACCAGGTGATTTACCCTTCTTCATTCCTTGCATTGCTTCCGTTATTTCTTGGAATGATAATGGCTGATCAAGGCGTATACGTTCATTGATGTTTAGTGATGTTATAATATTTTCACTGATGAAGTGACGAGCTGTTTGTGGCATAATATGTTCCCTGTTATATTTTCTCGATAGGTCGTCTGTAAATGTCTGAAGTATTGAGGAGGTTCGTGTTAGGTGCTGTTCGCCAACTCTAAGTACTGTTACTGTCTTTCTCATTGCATTTCTTTTCTCTAAACCAAGGAAATATTTAGATGATTTTTCTCCATCTTCATGCCATCTGGTTCTAGACCGTACGATGAGACCATTGATGTGATGTTTTCTGATTTTTTCAAGCTTTTCTTTGTACTCTTGCAAGCGAGATGCATTTAATTCTGATCTATCCTTCGAGAATTGTGAGTGAGCATGAGCTATTTGTGTAATGAGTTCTTTTTCTTTTTTCTTTAAACTTTTTGCTTTTCGTTTCGAATATCTGACAGTTTCTCCTCTAATCATCATCAATAATGTTTCGTAGAATAAATCATCGTTAATGTGAAATTGAATATCTTTATAGTTACATGTATTTGACAAGAAACTATATGTATAAACGGGCAAAGAATATTGCTCTATTGTTTGATCAATACATTCGTCCACTACTCTAACGTATTCCTCGTCGCTGAGAAGCGACTCATTAAATTTCCATAGCCCTGGCCCTCGTTGCGATTCCCCCACCTGTAGACACAGTGATATTATGTTGTGGTCTGTTCGATAACCGGGGATTATTTGAAGATCGTTACAACAGACTTGACAGATGCTTACTAACGAAAAACATGTCTAATCTTGCACCCTTATTTGGAGTTGATTTAAACCATGTAAATTGTTGTTTGTTGGGGTTATGGTGCCTCCATACGTCTATGAGATTATGTTTATTGCAAACAGAGATTAATTTCATTCTGGCGTTAACATTATTTTCGTGAACGTACCCAAAACAATCGTTCTCAGCATCCATAATAAAGTTGAAGTCTCCGCCAAGAATAACATGGTCACTGTCAACGCTGTCTAGTAATTCGTCTATGCGTCCATAGAACTGAGGCTCGTCTCGGTTTGTGCCATATGTACTGCCTATTACGAAAGTGTCTGTACCTATCTTACATTGTAGTAATACATAATTACCTTTATTGCTGGTGAATTCTAGAATAATATCATGCTGAAGGTTCCTATTGAATAAAATGGAAGTACCCCTGCTGTTGTTTGTATAGCAGGAATGATAAGATTTACCTTTCCAAATAGATTCAAATGAGGAAATTTTATCTGTTGTTAAATGTGTATCTTAAAGCAAAATGATGTCATATTTCATGTTATTTAAATAGTGCACGACATCACTACGTTTGTGTTGAGATCCTAAGCCTCTTACATTTAACGACATAGTTTTAAATTTAGTCATTTTGTGTTACAAAGAAAAACAAAATCTTGAGAGGCTGCGTGTGTACTGTGAATGTATCTGCGAAAGTGTGTGGACGTGACTGGTGTACTGTGCAGTGTTAATGATAGTGTGCGTGTTGGTGTGACTATGCAGTGTGAATCGACATCTCCGGCACTCACCGAGGTATCAACAGGCTCGACACCAGGTCCCGACGACTCCAGGCTCCACGGGATGGGGATGGGGGATGCTGCGAGCGTCGTCAGCCGGAGGCGACGTCGGCGGCAACCACGAGCCGGCGAGACGACAGGCCGCACACCGCGCCGATTCAGCCGCCGCTGCCAGCAGCGCCGAACCAGACGCCGCCGCCGCCAGCAGCGCCGAAACAGATGCCGCCGCCGCCGGCCGTCAGAGGAGCCAAGGGCATTCCTCTCGCACAGGGTAGCTGTGTGCAGACGGAAAAAGAGCCAGCAACGAGCCTGAGAACAAATCGCATAGCAACTGTGGGAAATATATAACTAGGGAAAATTACGTTAACATATTGAAAAACGAGCGCACTCAATACAGCCAAGGGACACAGTCTAAGCACTTTGAAAACGCCAGATGCGAAGCAGAAAACGACAATGTACGAATGTTTAGAAAAACTTACACTAAAATGTCTCCCGAGATATACATACGAATGGGCCATTACTGTTTTACAGGGAGCCCCCCAGTTCGCGCAGCTTATCGACTGAGTCGATGCGCGAGCTGGTGCCGAATTTCTCTGCTTTGAAGTGCACGTGTCCCCATCTTGTATAGACGGTGTATATCTTCTTTTGCTTCTTTGCCTCTAGAAGAGAGCGGAAGATTTGGCTCTTGTGTGCCGTCAGGCTCTCGTTGATGAAGAGCTCATCGCGTCCCGTCAGCTCCAGTCGGCGCGTCATCAGCTGGCCGCGCACACTGCCCGCCCCAGAGCGCACGCGCCTACAGAACGCTCAACCGTTGGGTCCTGGTAGGCGGTGCGCTCTGTCGATGTCGTCGTCCGTGATGACTAGCCCGGGCAGCCGGGCCCGGACAACGCCGATGACGAGCTTGTTGATGTCCTCCGCCTCACCCGCCCGCCACACGCCGCCGGGGCCCCCAGACTTCGCACCGCCCCGCGCACTACTGGCTCCCGCCCGCTCGTCCGGGCCGGCTGGACCGGCGGTGTCTGTGCCCTGGGGCGCTGACCCGCCGGCTGACGGCAGAGGCGCAGCCAGGCGCGAGCCGCGCTGGGGCGCCAAGGCGCGGCCGGAGAGAACGAGACATGGAATACGAGAGTTCATCTCCGCGCTTTCGGTCCTCTCGTTCAGTCTCTTAACTTCTTCGCGTGTCTCTTTTAGTTCGGTAGCCATCTTCTCTAGTTCAATGTCCTTTTCGTTCACATGTTCTTCCAGGTCTCTGATGCGGCCGCTGATAACTTCAAACTGTGACTGAAGAGTTGTCTTGAAATCGTGCAGCTCCTTGGAAAGAAACAGCGACAGACGGCTCTCCATTTCCTCCACGGCATCTTCGATCAGCTCTTTTACTTCACCTGATGTCCGGCGAGTTGATGATTCGGGTGGTCTGCGCTTGCACATCGGTGCAGAGTCTCCCGACTCTGAGCGGTCTCGCTTTCCTGCTCCGTCGTCGTAACTTCTGACGAGTTCACCGACAGTGGAGCCTCCTCCGAGCGATTTGGTGGTTTCCGCTCCGATTCCACCACCCTCACCGCCACCCGCGTCAGACATCGAGGCTCAGTGCTCTCCGATTATCACAATAGCAAAAAGATTCCAGCACCACTGGCACTGCTCGTGATCGGCCGCGTGCGCCTGTGCGGAGCGCGGCCCGGAGCGTCCGACTGCGCCAGAGGTCACCGGTCAACTGACTGGTCACCGGATTCAGACTTGCCCCATGCCATTTTCAGCTGACCTTTTGACCCCGAAATAAATTTGTTTTGTTTGGTTAAATTTTAGGCATTTCGGTCAATATGACCATTGCATGCCTGTGATGAATCATTTGTATTGATATATGTTTAAGTGTTAAGTGTCCTAGAAAAAATGGCGAGTTTGTTTCGTTTCAAACAAAATATTTAGTAAATAATGAAAAGTAGCCGTAATAGATATGGGTGTCATTATCGAGTAATGAGGGCAGTGCTAATGTATGGAAGATGTTTTGCATTGGGGTATAAATGTCGGACGAAGGAAATTGGATAATGATCGTTTTCGTATATGTCTTGTCTATATTTATATATTTATATGTGTATATATACACATATATATATATATATATATATATATATATATATATATATATATATATATATATATATATATATACCATATACTATATACTATATACTATATGCCATATTATATATTCTATATATTATCTTCTATATACTATATTATACAGTATATATGTCTATATATCTAGCAGAGAGACAAGTCAATGGTGGGATATTGGTGGAATGTAACGAGGAAACGAGATGGATCGAGCCCGACCCAATGCTACACGTATAGCAGGACGTGTCGGCCGCTCCTGATTCGTGTTAGTACGCTGTGGGGCTTGAGGTGAGGACTGTATTTTGGGAGTCTGGTCGTCACGGGCCGGTCGTGTGCCGCTCTCCTGCCGGCGGTCTGTATGGGCCGAGCCCAAACGAACCATAGCCTGCGGTGTGAGCCTGTCACGGTCGGGCCGAGTGCTGGCGCACCGGGTCACGGGCGGCGGCTCAAGGGCCGGGGAAGCGGTGGTCGTGGTGCTGGTTTCCACTGTGGCTGGTCTGAGAGGTGCCAACAGTTTGAGGGGAGGGAGCTGAGGTAGGGGCTCAGTTTGAGTTTCACATGTGGCCGTTTGCTTTTTCGCTACCTGTGCGTAGGTCTTGGAAGTCGGAGAGGGCGTCTTGTCTTCTACCGCGCGACGTGCCTGTGGGTATGAAATGTTGGAAGATGCCTTCAGGGCGCAAATCTCCTTCTCCTTCTTCCACATGGGACACTAAGTGGAGGTCACGATGTGGTCTGTGGATCCACAGCTCAGGCACTTGGCTGGTGCAGAATAGGCAGAGCCGTCGTGCGGCGCTGCACCGCACTTGTGGCACCGGGCCTCTTGCTTACAAAATTTGACACTGTGGCCAAATTTTTGGCATTTGTAGCAGCGAAGGGGGTTCGGGATGTAGACGCGTACGTTGTATCTGAGGTATCCAGCGACTAAAGTAGACGGTAGCGTGGTTGTCTGGAACGTGAGGACAAGAAGGCTGGTGTCACGCCTCTGTCCGTCACGGAAAGTTGTTAGACGTCGCACGTGCGAGACTCCTTCTGAGCGGAGACCTTCGAGAATGTCCTCCTCGGACATAAATCTCATCTCCGAGGCGAAAACCGTACCCTGTGTGGTGTTCCGAGCATGGTGCAGCGAGACAGTGACCGCCTTCTCACAGAACTTGGTACACTGTAGCAGTTTTTTTGTTTGCGCGTTAGTCTCGGTCTTGACAACGAGTGTGCCGTTTGCCGGAGTTTCGATCTGGAGAGAGGATGAGCCGCAGATGCCTTTGAGTTGTTTGGTGGGCCAAAACACGTTGATTTTGCGGAACGAGACATTGTCGTCGGTAGGCTTAATCACCAGAAACGAGCCATTGGAATCCAGGTACTGGTCAGAAGTCGTGGTCAATGGTGAGCCAGGGTTCCGTGCGTGGTCAGTAGACAAGCGAGGGTCGGTACCGGGAGTGGAGGCATGGGACGAGCGAGGGTCAGTGCCGGGGGCCATGAACGAGCGAGGTTCGGTGCCGGGGGCAGAGGTCATGGACGAGCGAGGGTCGGTGCCGGGGGCAGAGGTCTGGACGAGCGAGGATCAGTGACCGTGGAGTCAGAGTCCATTGGGAGATCAGGAGAGGTCAGGTTCGGGTCAGAGTCAGAGTCCGAG
>JAXIVJ010002469.1:0-90000 GCA_036785665.1 Chirona hameri
GCATCTTGTTTGTGCGCTTTGCCGATTAACCCCCACCGTCACCAAACATATGGAAAGAGTGAAATTGGAACCTCAAACGCATTCACATTCAGCCATTTTCGCACATCCAGCCGGGACAGTGATACCAGTTGTGGTACGAAGAGTTGCATGCCAAATCCTTCATTGAGTATTTTACACAAATACATTCATATATACTTTCGGCGAGTGGCGCTCCATAAAGCTTAGGTTAGACAAACAATATCTCGACATCATTTCGGCAACCGGTTGCTCAGAGTTGCCATCGGTCTGGCGGTTGGGCAACCCTGTGGGCGATTCTCAGCAATAGCCAACAACACCTATGGCAAACGATGGAGTTGCACATTTTTGCTTACGTCACAATGACGTCACGGCCGACAACTCTGGGCGATTCTCGACAATCCTTCCGCAGCGCAGCGTCGGCCATATTTGTTCAGCGTTTTTTCAGAGGCACGAGTGGAGTATTGGGTGAGTGTATGCGTTTTTGTAGTCAAAATAGGTATACGTTCTCGGGGTCATTGTCCTACCTTATAAATGATAAATATTGAGATTTGCGTGATCTTTTTTCATGTTTTGTATTACGTGACGGTTTTATTGTACATTGAAATCCATGTGCTCAATATGGCGCAGCTATCCAAACTAATTGACTTTTCAACTTTTGTAACTTTGGAAGATAATGTACCTATGATCACAATGGATCTGGATACAAAACCTAGGTCTATAATCCTGGGATCTATTCACAATGGGATTCGTGCACATGTCTGCTAAGCACCAATTTCAAGGTTGAATTTGCACACAAAGACCTCTGTCGATGCACTACAGCATCATAAAGACACCTGTAAAGGAGTGAGGAGAAATAAATACAAAAACTGACCAAATTATGCTTGGAAGCAGGCTCCGGAGGATCCCTCATCAGTCAAGCCGGCTCAGAAATCAGACGACGGCAGTCGGCAGCATTGGTCGTCAACACCAGATTGCACCAGATTGCACCAGATTGTTAAAAAATGAACATCTCGACAACACCCGGCGACTTTATCCTCATTGGCCGAAACAATGATGACGTCAGGCAAGGCGACAAGTGGCGGTTGGCCAACTGTTGCAGGCGATCGGCGAGATTTGGCCGGTTGCTGAGCAATTCCTGGGCAACTCTCACCAACACTATGCAACAGAAGCTGTTGCCGAAGCCTGTTGTCGAGCAATCGATTGCCGAAATGTTGTCGAGATATTGCTTGTCTAACCTAAGCTTAAAGGAAATAGTTCACCTTCGGAAAATTTCAGAACACGATTTTATTATATATTTTTTAATACAGTTTCTTTTTTTCTTTTCAAAAATGGTCCTACATCGCGCCAATTCAGGACAAAAGGTCGTAAATTATTAATGTTATGGTGTGCGTTATTGGTCTGCGCATGCTCAGACCAGTGCTGGCACTCTCAGACGGTACGGTATATCATATATGCGCCGCATTCCTTCGCCAAAAAGTCAAATATCTTCGGCTGGAGAGTCTTCTCAGCCAAGAAAAGTTGCAGATAAGGATTTTTCAATACGGGCTACAAAACTGCTATTTCAGTTCAAAATCCCATGTTGAAGGTGAACTATTTCCTTTAAAGGGAATAGTTCACCTTTAACATGGGGTTTTGGACTGAGATAGCAGATTTGTAGAGCAGATCTAAAAATGGTTTGTGGTGAAAGAATTACCTCTCTACGTTAAGTAATTTCGACACAGGCCTAGTGGGCCCGATTTCATTCCCGCTGTTCCGGGCCACGATCGGGGAATGAACGCTCGCCGCCGCGCCGCCGGAGGCAGGTACACTCTCTGGCACGTAGTCTCTGGTCACGATGCCTCGTTAATATCCGCTCAGCCGCCCGGGCGGCGCGGCGGCCCCTTGTCAGAGACTGTACTTGGCGTCAGGCGGAGCGGGGCGGAGCCAGAACGCCAGCTGCTATCGTACGATTTCTCGTGAAATAGAAAGAGAAACTTACTTCTTTCTCCACATATATCCATCAGTTGTCCAAACCAAAGTCATATTCATAGTTTTGAGCTCAAGATGCACCTAATGGTTGAACTTCAAGACAACTTTCAAGGTGACCTATTCCCTTTAAGAGTTGGCGACCAAGTGGGTCGTCAATTCTTTAATAGAAAAAAAGGATTGTACGAACGCTAAATGTATAGCCGTATTTTCTGGAGGTGATATGTTATACCACGTTATGGTTATCCAGATCTCTTTTCACTTTTCATTAATGATCTTCCGGCCTCCATCAGTTCAAGCTGCCTTATGTACGCTGACGACGTAAAAATTTTCCGTAGGATTACATCCCCTTCCGACTGTCAGGAGCTGCAGCGCGACGTCGACCGCCTCACGGCTTGGTCCGCCTGCTGGGGTCTCACGCTTAACCCGTCAAAGTGCCAGTCGTTCACTGTGACCCTGAGACGCGCACCTGTCCAGATCGCATATAGCATAGAAGGTACTGTTTTAGAGCATGTCGACCGGATCCGTGACCTTGGCATTATTATTGACAGCAAACTGACGTTTGCCCGGCATGTTGACCACGCAGTGAAATGGGCTAACCGAGCCCTCGGTCTTCTCATGCGATCTTTCCAGACCGGTATTAGACCAGGGAAGTTCCGCAGATCAGCTTTGTTAACCGCGTACTTCGCCAACGTACGGTCTATCCTGGAGTACGGTAGTGTGATCTGGACGGGGGCGGACAAAACCCACACGGCGCGAGTAGACCGAGTTCAGCACAAATTCCTCATGTGGCTACTCAGTCACACTTCATCCGGACACGCACCCTCCCTCTCGTACGAAAATTTGCTGCATCATTTCACGCTTCCCTCTCTCAATTCCCGTCGAACGCAGCACGACATTCTCTTTATCCGAAACATTTTCCGGCAAAAAATCGACTGCGCGGATCTACTTTCCAGTTTTGCTTTACACGCCCCTGCTCGGTCTACTCGCGCCAACAAACTGTTCGGTGAACCTCGCGCGCGTGTGATCACTGTGCAGTCGGGAATGTTTTGTCGTTTGCCGCGTGTGGCGAACGCCTTTTTAAATTGCACAAACCATGCTGACGTTTTTAATGACACGTTCTGTGCTTTTAAACGCATCGTCATCAAGTATGTAAGCCAACTGTGATATTGTGACCAAGTGACTAACTTATTTTTATATGTATATCTGACCAAGCAACTAACTTATGTTTATATTGTATTTGACTTCACCTGTAAGTGGAGGCATTCTCTGTTGGTGATAGAACGAATAAATAAATAAAATAAATAAACGCTAAATGTATAGCCGTATTTTCTGGAGGTGATATGTTATACCACGTTATGGTTATCCAGATTTGTTCACACGGTTCATTTGGTCGTCTTATGATCCTATTCCTATGTAACAAAAGTGAAATTATGTTACAAACCTGACCCGATAAACAACAGGCTAGCGTTCCGAGCATTTTCCGCTCGTCGGTGCACGGAGAGCTGTGACAAAACGATAACGGAGACGTCAAACGTTCTCGTTTGAAGCAGGCTCATTCCTACCTTTGGGTAAAGAAATATCACTTTAATTTCGATGTCCGTTTAATATCATCTTTATAACTTGCGTCAGCATATTGATAAAGCATTGTATATATGCTTAGGCGTTACTTTTTTACATCCTATCGTTTGTGTGATACCGTTATGACACGGCCGTCTCCAAAACAGGTGCTTGTCAGTTATCGGCTCTCGACGTCAGAGTCTTTGCAACGAAATTTGGGTATCTGAAGGCCAGGTACGTAGCCAAAGGGGGGGTTGATGTACGGGGACCATGTCCCCCCCCCCCCCAGAGCAAAACACATTTACACTAGATAAAATGAGATTCTCTGACGACCCGACCTCCCCCCCCCCCCCCCCGGCCAACAACATTGAAAACAAGTTTTTATAACATTGAACAGCTATTGTTATGTTGAGGCGTCTGCATTCCATTCAGCCTGATGCAGCAGTTTATCAACGTTAGATGCAACCGTAAGTGAGCGTTTGGTCTCGTCTGATGCACTAAGTAAACGTCCCCCGGCCAGCCGACCAAAGTATGCCGCTGCCGCCTGAGGTTTGGCTGGCTTTGCAGCCAATCAAACTGACATCAAACAAGGCAGAGCGCGCGGGACCGAGCCGCCGCCGCCGCGCTGATCAAGGGCTGTCAGTATTAGTGCAGACGGCTCGCTGATTCCAGCAGTTACCCGTAATGCGCTCACTAAACTAACACCGCGTAAACCAGCCCGACTGGCTGATTCGACTGCAAAAACAACCATCAAACTAGGCTTGATGATGTTTGAGACTTCTATCAACATGGCGGTGAATCAACATACTACAAACCTACATAGAAGTGAGCATTCTAAAACATGAATAATCGCTATCTGTTCAAATAAGTGACGTATATAGTGACAAAACTGAATCATTGGGTGGTTGTTCATTGCACAAGTTGCATCTTATATGCAATACTTTAATATAAACGACAGAAAATGCCAACACTCCCCTCCTCGTCGCATTTTGAGCATACATAGATCACACCTGTGATCTATGACATAGGTCATAGATCACAGGTATTTCTGCGCATGCACATTGATGGGCCAGCATCGATTCGCCGCCGCTTCCGACCCGCGTGCCGCGCGCACATACACAAAGCCGCACACGCAGGCCGCCGGATTGGGCCGGATTGGGCGAGTCCATTGCGGCCAATACCGTCACACGCCACATAATGTTCTGAATCATTCTGAAGTTTGGACAAGTTTCAGTCGGTGGAGATCAACTGACCTATCAATGATTATCTTGCTAATTACCATCAAACCACAATGTTTTCAACATATTATATTCTTACCACATATTGCAAAATTATGAGGGACATATTTTCAAGCCAAAAATCGCATGCAAAAGCTGTGTAGTTAACCCGCGCACTGCAGGGGGGGTTGATTTCCGCTCCCCCCTCAGGTTTTCGTAGATAGCGAACAAACAGCGGCGCGCAGCGCCGCCGGGTTTTTGCACACCTGTTGAAACGTCAATTGCGCACACTTGGAGAACAAAAAATAACCTCGGGTCATCTCAGGTCAGGTCACCAGACCAGGTCAAGTGACCCCACCTCCAAAAAGGATTGCAGCTGTGCCAAAGCCAGAGTTTCTCACCGATCAGTTTGAAACTTACAGGATGTCATGAGGGCAGAAGTACTTACAATTTATTTATCTCGGAATTTTGATATCGGTGACCTAAGGTCAGGTCAATTTCGTGACCTCCCCATAATAAGTCAATGGGGAAATATTCAAATGCTTCCTATTTCAAGGATATGCATGATGTTAGTTCAATTACTTCTGGATCATGTTATTATGGGATATTATTGATGATCCAAGTGTAAGTTTTGTTCAGTGACCCCTATCGGGTCATTTGAGGTCATCCGAGGTCACCATCACTTTTTTATCTCAATAAGTCGCGACATAATGAAGATAGAGAAGTAAACTCGACCGCAATGTGTTTGTCTCGTTGAGACACGTCTCCCTATATGCAACATGACCTACTTGGATCTTTACCTCAGGTCAAGGTGACCTGAGGTCAAATTTTGAAGTTGACCTAACAAGGTCAGCGTGTATATTATTCGAAGCGCCTTGACGATAAAAACTCAATGGCGTAACCATTTTCCCGTTATTTGTATTAAGTAAAAAGTTATTAGCGAAAAACGGGTTTGCAAAAAAACAGAATTTTCCACTTCTTTGACCTCTAGAGCCTCAAATATTGACCCGAGATCAAATTTGAGGACATGTCTATTTCAAATTTCAATGGATGTCGATTGTTTTTGTTTTCGTTTGTTTATAGCCAGCATAGTTTCCGAGATATATGTGAATTTCTGGAGCGAAGTCCTAAAACAGGGAAAAACGGGAACATTTGACCTTTGATGACCTCTGGTGACCTCAATTTTGACCTGACCTAAAACAAAAAATGCAGTGCGCGGATTAAGGAATGGATCGTCGAACTAAGACTTCTATACCAAAACTTCTTAGAAACTTTTCTTTTCTTTTCAGCGCAATAATCCTTCGTGAAAACGGCTAATATGATATTTAGACATACGGCTATAATCTTGATGCATTGACAATTGGACATATTGCAAGCTGCTATTTTGCAATATGATACACAAGGAAATCGTTGTCTTCAAAGATATAATAATATTATGGAATGTATGGTACAAAAAAAAAATTGCATTGCCATAAGCGAATATCGTTGTATGTCTCCACCTAAATAAGTAGAATTTAGGTACAGATCATGTTTATTGACACTCATTAGGCAAACAATCATCACCTAGCTTTGCTAGAGGTATATTCTCAAAGAAACAAATTACCTTCGGGAAGCTTAAATTCATGGTTCATGATCTGGAAGGCAGGGGTCCCTCTGGAGGTCAGAATTCGCCCTCTGTAGGCTGAAGTGGGCCCTCTGGAGGTGGAAGGTGGAGGCAGCAGCGGGCCCTCTGAAGGTCACACGGTGTCCTCTGGAAGCCGGAGGGGTCCTCTGGAGGTCACCGTCAGCATGGGCCCTCTGAAAGCGAGAGTGGCCGTCGTGAAGCCAGAGGGCCCTCTGGAGGTCCGAGTTAGCCTTATGGAGGCAGGAGTGAAACCTCTGGAGGTGGAAGCTGGAGAGCGCCCGCTGAAGGCCAGAGTGGGCCGTCTGAAGGTCAGGTCAGAGTTTGATGGAGCCTGAGTGACAAAAACAAATCAATTTTCTTTCGGACGTTTTTTTCTCTCGCTCTTTTTGTTTTCGAGATATAGACAGGTTTTGTAAGGATACCATATATGGCCGACATTTTTCCTTTGTTGACCTCTGGTGACCTCAATAATGACCTGACCTAAAAAAATGACCTTAGTTGTGAGTACTTTCATAATACCTTGTTTCGAGCTATCAAGCGTTTTTTTAATGTTTGTCGTTATGTTGCATGTTTTGTTTGTTTAATCTTAGAGGGCAGGTATCCGCCCCCCCCCCCCTGTCGGTTCGAAGTTGGCGCGGACCCCGTCGGTGCGCGGGTTAACAATTTGAGTTGCACGCAATTTGAGTTGTGTTGCTGCTAGGATCCTTGAAGGTCCTAGCAGCAACACAATGAAGAAGGGGCAACGCGAAACTACGGACCCTTAACATGTTACGTTGCCCCGATTGCCCACGTTCACTGGCGGATCTAGGGTCTGAGAATGGGGGGGAGGGGGGCTAAAACTTCGCTTCGCTTCAGCAGCGAAAAGTTGTTGACCGGGGGGGAGGGGTGGAGTCGGGTCGTCAACGCGAAAAATCGTTGAGCGGGCGGGGGGGAGGGGTAGTGGTGTCGGGTTCTCAACGAGAAAATCATTGGCCGGGGGGATTTTTTATCTCTCCTAATTATCACTTCCTACAGCCAATGCAGGAACACGCGGGGCGGGGGACATCCTTGTATTGAATGCCCACCATGCTCCTGTGGGGGAGGGGTATTTGCCCCTAATGCCCCACTCCTCTGGATTCACCAGTGGTAAAAACCAGACAAACTCAATTTTACCTCTTCTGTCGCTTTCAAACACTTTTTATTTTGTAGCTGAGTTCATGCAGAGTCTGATCTTGACTAGTTGGAAATGCTAAAAATTGTGAGACCCCTACTCATAGCACCCATAAAATGCACCGGGATAAGTACCTACGCATGGATCAAAATGGGTGTCAGATTTAAAATTGGTACCTGAAATTACTTGAATCTGGATATGACCTGAGGCCAAAGTAGCCATCCCAAGCTATAGTAATTTAAAATAACCTTGACAATGCAAAATATTAACTTTACCTACAAATTCACAAAGTGAGAATTTTATTTGGCTACATGTTTACAGGGAAAAGGAAAACAACGATACCCAAGTCCCAGTCACAATTCCTCAAATACTGTCGAAATGCGTTCCACGCACGCTATTCAGCGCTATAAACTTTGGCGCCAAAACGCGCACGTTTTTTAACTTACGTTGGTTGCAGGAATCGCTCCAGATCGAAAATAGCGCCAGACCCGCCACGCATATTTGGCAATGTCGAATATAAAGTCAAGGCCCTTTTAGGGACAGTGGCGTACCGAGTATTAACTATCAGGTCATGCAGGTCATGCCTGGTCCTTTGGACCCGAGGCGCCCATGCAAAGCTGGCGCCCCTCCGATCAGTCACGACGCCCCTCTGGCCAGTGACGGCACCACTCCGGCCAGTGAGGACGCTCCCCCGGCCAGTGATGGCACTCTTGTGGCCAGTGACGGCGCCCCGGCCAGTGAGGGCGTCCCCTGCCATAGACGGCGCCTCTCCGGCCCGTGACAGCGTCCCTCCGGCCAGTGACCACGCCCCTCCAGCGAGTGATGGCGTCTCTCCGGCTAGTGACAGCGCCCTTCCGGCAAGTGACGGCGTCCCTCCGACCAGTGACTGCCCCACTTTGGTGAGTGACTGTGCCCCTCCGGCCAGTGACTCTCCTTCCGCACAGTGCGGAAGGAGAGGCGCCCCCCCCCCACCCTGCAAAATTTCGCCGATATTGGTGGCGTCCCTGTCGATCGGGTGGCGCCCCTCAAGGCAATGACCTGGTCCTTTGTGAATTTCTGCGTACGCCACTGCTTAGGGAGTCTTAAGTCAGTCAACGCTCAAGATATTACTTTGACATTTGGTTTGGACATCGTCCATACTTGGTTCTTCCGGCCTTTTCATATGATTTGATATTTTATATGATTTTATGAAGGAAAACATATTGGAGAAAAAAATCCACCAAATCAAAATTTCCAAACATGTTCAAAAACCGGAATATATATTGGAGAACGAACTATAGACAATACTCACATCGAATTTCAAAGCAATATCTTTAGTTTGGGCTGACTTATGGCTTCTTAAGTACTTAAGTATGAGTATCGCCAGTTTCAGAGGATTTTGAAGGGGGCTAATTTATATTGCCGCCCCTGTCAAGCGTGGGATGGGGGGGGAGCTTTTGCCCCTGCCGCCCCCTGGATCCGCCAGTGGTCAGACGCGTCACTTTCCCTATCCCTACTGCTACCAAAATCCTACCAAATAGAGGAAACACGAACGAGGCAAAAGCGTATTTATTTATTTCGCAATAAGTTTTTTTTCGCAGGCAGCACCCATTTTTCATCGCCAGTTTCAGCGGATTTTTTGTTTGGGGAGGGCTAATTTATAGCCACTGTGTGCAGGGGCCCACTGTGTGCAGGGGCCCACTGTGTGCAGGGGCCCACTGTGTGCAGGGGCCCACTGTGTGCAGGGACCCACTGTGTGCCGCCCCTGCACACAGTGGGCCCTGGCAGCCTCACAAGCGCTGGAAATTCAGGTTTGTCGACTTTTTTTAATTGCAAGTACTTATGTTTTCTTAGACTTAGAATTGACCAAAGCACACGATGTCGTTATGTTTTTTTTTTTACAGTGAAGTGGAGATAAAGGTCGGTAATGTGCCTCCGAAGTCAACCATTTTCATGAATAGCCCTGTATGTGTCTTGCTTGCAGAATACAGCCATGATGTTTGTTCATAATTGTGTGGGGGAACGGATACGCCATTTCACTGAATTCCTGAGTTTAGTACAACACAGAGTACTGTACAACAGAGTACAGAGTACTGTTATCATGTTGATGCATTTTGTAGGGATTGCTACACTTGATAGGGATTGCTACACTTGATAGGGATTGCTACACTTGATAGGGATTGCTACACTTGATAGGGATTGCTACACTTGATAGGGATTGCTACACTTGATAGGGATTGCTACACTTGATAGGGATTGCTACACTTGATAGGGGTTGCTACACTTGATAGGGATTGCTACACTTGATAGGGATTGCTACACTTGATAGGGATTGCTACACTTGATAGGGATTGCTACACTTGATAGGGATTGCTACACTTGATAGGGATTGCTACACTTGATAGGGATTGCTACACTTGATAGGGATTGCTACACTTGATAGGGATTGCTACACTTGATAGGGATTGCTACACTTGATAGGGATTGCTACACTTGATAGGGATTGCTACACTTGATAGGGATTGCTACACTTGATAGGGATTGCTACACTTGATAGGGATTGCTACACTTGATAGGGATTGCTACACTTGATAGGGATTGCTACACTTGATAGGGGTTGCTACACTTGATAGGGATTGCTACACTTGATAGGGATTGCTACACTTGATAGGGGTTGCTACACTTGATAGGAATTGCTACACTTGATAGGGATTGCTACACTTGATAGGGATTGCTACACTTGATAGGGATTGCTATACTTGATAAGGATTGCTACACTTGATAGGGATTGCTACACTTGATAGGGATTGCTACACTTGATAGGGATTGCTACACTTGATAGGGATTGCTACACTTGATAGGGATTGCTACACTTGATAGGGATTGCTACACTTGATAGGGATTGCTACACTTGATAGGGATTGCTACACTTGATAGGGATTGCTACACTTGATAGGGATTGCTACACTTGATAGGGATTGCTACACTTGATAGGGATTGCTACACTTGATAGGGGTTGCTACACTTGATAGGGGTTGCTACACTTGATAGGGGTTGCTACACTTGATAGGGGTTGCTACACTTGATAGGGATTGCTACACTTGATTTGGACAACTGGTATGCTAGCAACCAAACACGAGAACGTGAGAATAAGAAAATTGTTATCACTTCATTTAAAGTTTTAAAAAATATTTAACCGAACTTATCCACGGAATATATGCCGATACACCTTCAAACAATGCGCTTTCAGATCCTATTCCCAGTTTTGGCTACTTTCTGCTAGTTTCTGAGATATCAACCAGTTAGTTGCCTGATGTCAGGAGCGATTTCGACCTTTACGCTCTGAACCGTACCGTCTGCCGCGAGACGACCCCGGACAGGCCTCACTGAGGCCGCCCCCGGGCTAAGAGTGACATTATCCGGTTACCAGACGACCCGGGACAGGCCTCACTGAGGCCGTCCCGGGCTAAGAGTGACATTATCCGGTTACCAGACGACCCCGGGAGGCCTCACTGAGGCCGCCCCCGGGCTAAGGGTGGCATTCTCCGGTTATGTAACGCGACAGACGAAAGAAATCATGATTTAATTCTTTTATTGTTGTTGAGTGTGCATAATGTACTACATGTGTACATGGGACAGCAAATACTTGCCTTGCATGTATGTTTCGTCCACCATCAGGTATTGGCTCGCGTATATTGCACCTGTGTGAAATATAACACTCTGAAAACTATATATAACACTATATTGCACTCTGAAAAATAACCTCTCAAACCAGCGAAAGGCCCTGTAGCCGCTTGATGGCCCTTGCAGGCCGACCGAGGGCCCTTTTAAGCCTAGAAAGGGACTCACAGACCGGCATAAGGCTCTTAGACGCCTGATAACGACCCATCAGGCATAGCAACACCCTCTCAGACTGGGCAAGGACCCTTTCAGGTCAACCAACGGTCCTTGTAAAGACACTGAGGGCCCAATTGAAGTCAATTCGGCCATGTTTTGGCTCAGGTCAATATTGAGGTCACCAGAGGTCATCAAAAGTGAAATTTTCCAACTCTAGGACTTAGCTCCAGAAACTCCAAATATCTCTTGGGCAATATGATAGCTAGGAAGAAACGAAAAAAAACTAATCTTAGCTCATGTTAACAGTTTAGGCTTCAGAGGTCATCAAATATCATGCTGGCATTTTCTTCCAAGACGTTTTTCGTGCACAACGTTTTACCTAATGAAGATAGTGCAATAATTTCAACGCCATCGTGTTTGTCTCGTCGAGGCACTTCGAACCGTATTCACGATGACCGGATTGGGTCAAGAGACAAACTCAATCAACTGTGAGATGACATGACGACGTTTGTTGCCGATGAGGAATCTGCAACCACCGTTATTAGCATGGTGAACACGTTTGGTGAAGCAACAGGGCAAACGCCATTTCATGAGGCTAGGTAAACTCCGAGAGACTTCGGGTCCGATTTGCGATTTTGAAACTGCCAATGTGGTCAAAATACTTGGTGTTCGGTTCAGTGCGAAAACGGACTGTGGGAAGGAAAACACGGAGCCAGTAATGGATACATTAAACGTACTTTGAACGCCTGGAATCAGCGCGATCTTACACTGAAAGGCACCATCACAGTTGCAAAATCACTCGCTATTTCCCAGTTAACGTATCTCATGACATGCGGCCAGATAGAGCAGGCTGATCTGTCGCTGGAACAAAGCTTAATAATGAAGTTCATCTGTCGAGGTCGACCAGCCAATGTTGCAAAAAAAAATCGCACATGGGACTGTGTGCGCCAGACATCTTTATGATTTACGGAGCTTGTTGAGCGTCATGGGTAAAAAGGATGATTACAGCAAATCACGCTGGATATGTTAAAATACTTATTGCTAGGAGTAAACCACTTTTGCTAGAAGATATGCTTAAAATGAATTTTGACAAGCGATTGGCGGCCATGCTGCCTGTTGCCGGATTGTATAGGAGCGATTGGCGGACATGCTGCCTGTTCCCGGATTGTATAGGAGCGATTGGCGGCCATGCTGCCTGTTGCCGGATTGTATAGGAGCGATTGGCGGACATGCTGCCTGTTGCCGGATTGTATAGGAGCGATTGGCGGACATGCTGCCTGTTGCCGGATTGTATAGGAGCGATTGGCGGACATGCTGCCTGTTGCCGGATTGTATAGGAGCGATTGGCGGACATGCTGCCTGTTCCCGAATTGTATAGGAGCGATTGGCGGACATGCTGCCTGTTCCCGAATTGTATAGGAGCGATTGGCGGACATGCTGCCTGTTGCCGGATTGTATAGGAGCGATTGGCGGACATGCTGCCTGTTGCCGGATTGTATAGGAGCGATTGGCGGCCATGCTGCCTGTTGCCGGATTGTATAGGAGCGATTGGCGGACATGCTGCCTGTTCCCGAATTGTATAGGAGCGATTGGCGGACATGCTGCCTGTTCCCGAATTGTATAGGAGCGATTGGCGGACATGCTGCCTGTTCCCGAATTGTATAGGAGCGATTGGCGGACATGCTGCCTGTTCCCGAATTGTATAGGAGCGATTGGCGGACATGCTGCCTGTTGCCGGATTGTATAGGAGCGATTGGCGGCCATGCTGCCTGTTCCCGGATTGTATAGGAGCGATTGGCGGCCATGCTGCCTGTTCCCGAATTGTATAGGAGCGATTGGCGGACATGCTGCCTGTTGCCGGATTGTATAGGAGCGATTGGCGGCCATGCTGCCTGTTCCCGGATTGTATAGGAGCGATTGGCGGACATGCTGCCTGTTCCCGAATTGTATAGGAGCGATTGGCGGACATGCTGCCTGTTGCCGGATTGTATAGGAGCGATTGGCGGCCATGCTGCCTGTTCCCGGATTGTATAGGAGCGATTGGCGGACATGCTGCCTGTTCCCGAATTGTATAGGAGCGATTGGCGGACATGCTGCCTGTTGCCGGATTGTATAGGAGCGATTGGCGGACATGCTGCCTGTTCCCGGATTGTATAGGAGCGATTGGCGGCCATGCTGCCTGTTGCCAGATTGTATAGGAGCGATTGGCGGCCATGCTGCCTGTTCCCGAATTGTATAGGGGCGATTGGCGGCCATGCTGCCTGTTGCCGGATTGTATAGGAGCGATTGGCGGACATGCTGCCTGTTGCCGGATTGTATAGGAGCGATTGGCGGACATGCTGCCTGTTCCCGAATTGTATAGGAGCGATTGGCGGCCATGCTGCCTGTTGCCAGATTGTATAGGAGCGATTGGCGGACATGCTGCCTGTTGCCGGATTGTATAGGAGCGATTGGCGGACATGCTGCCTGTTGCCGGATTGTATAGGAGCGATTGGCGGACATGCTGCCTGTTGCCGGATTGTATAGGAGCGATTGGCGGACATGCTGCCTGTTGCCGGATTGTATAGGAGCGATTGGCGGACATGCTGCCTGTTCCCGAATTGTATAGGAGCGATTGGCGGACATGCTGCCTGTTCCCGAATTGTATAGGAGCGATTGGCGGACATCCTGCCTGTTCCCGAATTGTATAGGAGCGATTGGCGGACATGCTGCCTGTTGCCGGATTGTATAGGGGCGATTGGCGGTCATGCTGCCTGTTGCCGGATTGTATAGGAGCGATTGGCGGACATGCTGCCTGTTCCCGAATTGTATAGGAGCGATTGGCGGCCATGCTGCCTGTTCCCGAATTGTATAGGAGCGATTGGCGGACATGCTGCCTGTTGCCGGATTGTATAGGAGCGATTGGCGGCCATGCTGCCTGTTCCCGAATTGTATAGGAGCGATTGGCGGACATGCTGCCTGTTGCCGGATTGTATAGGAGCGATTGGCGGCCATGCTGCCTGTTCCCGGATTGTATAGGAGCGATTGGCGGACATGCTGCCTGTTCCCGAATTGTATAGGAGCGATTGGCGGACATGCTGCCTGTTGCCGGATTGTATAGGGGAACGCGCTAATGCAGTTTCGGGAACATTGTCCAGTGCCGGAGCCTAGGACAGGAAAGGAGGTGCGAGCTCAGAGCGTTTGGCACAATAAAGCAATAACTGTAGACGGCAGGCCAATATTTCACCGCAGGCTCTATATCGTGAAGGCGTTAAATACATTAACGACTTGGTCGATGACACGGGGTACTTGTTATCATACCGAGCGTTTAACGAGATTAATCCAACCAGTCGCGTAAATTACGTCACATATCTGGGCTGGCGCGCAGCGATCCCACGACAATGGAAAGTTTTGGCCCCCGCGACCCGCGGGGACCCGGGTGTGCGCTGCATTAACGGCGGAGCAGAGGAGTCGACAACCGGCCAGTATTTGCTACAAAGCAAGAACACGTATTGCTATACACCAGTTAACATCCAAGCATATGTACAGCATACTCAGCAACATGCGCCAACAGCGCAACTCAGATGGGTCCAGGAAGATATAGACTTTGGGGAAAATTGGGACAGTATATACAGGCTTTCATTCCAAGTTACAGAATCCACTAGGTTACAAACACTCCAGTACAGAATAACACATATATTTTTTCCAACACGCAGATTGCTATATTCAAGAAGAGTCGTCGATGACCCATTTTGTGATGAGTGTGGTTTTGTTCAGTCTGGGGGCACTCCTTTTTCGAATGTCATGGAGTACAAGTTTGTTGGACATAATTATTTGGTAAATTGAATTGCAAATTGTCCAGGAAAAACCGCGTAGGTTTAGCGCTCCGCAATGTGTTGTTTTGGCATGCCAGGCAAGCCAGCGGTGGTTAACATCATCATATTAGCTGGAAAACAATGTATTGCGAATCAGAGACGCAGAGAGGGGAGGTAAGATGTGCAGGATTTTATGCATTGCACGGTAAAATCTTCAAAGTTGAAAAAGAGATCGCCTTTAAAAATGGGACATTGCAGCAACTCGGTAAAACATGGGAGCCCTTTCTCAATCAGCTGATGCTACTTTGAGTATCTAAAGTGATGTAAAAAAAAGAAGAAAGAAAAAAGTAAAGTAAAGTAAAGATGGTGGGTAGCTTTTTCGAGCTGGTTCCGGGGATGAAAGTAGTTTGGAAATAGGAGTGACCGATTGATCGCCGCGAAGGATGAAGTAGAGTGTGTCGTGGTCTGCCGTGTGATCGTCAGGTGTGCGCCGGTTATGTATGCGACAGTAATCGTCTGATGAAGTCTGCGGTGTGATCGTCGGGTGTGCGCCGGTTATGTATGCGACAGTAATCGTCTGATGAAGTCTGCGGTGGGATCGTCGGGTGTGCGCCTCTTATGTATGCGACAGTAATCGTCTGATGAAGTATGCGGTGTGATCGTCGGGTGTGCGCCGGTTATGTATGCGACAGTAATCGTCTGATGAAGTCTGCGGTGTGATCGTCGGGTGTGCGCCGGTTATGTATGCGACAGTAATCGTCTGGTGAAGTCTGCGGTGTGATCGTCGGGTGTGCGCCGGTTATGTATGCGACAGTAATCGTCTGATGAAGTACCCGATTTAGGTACCGCTAGTTAGATTTAGCGCAGTAACCGGATTGAGTTTGAAGGGCCTTTTCAGACGAATTACGGTGTCAGACGCTGGATGGACATAAAACCGTGTCCGAGAGGACGGGTACCGTGTCTTCTGTCTGTGTGGACGTGCTATTTATTACATAACGGTCTGTTCAGATGTGTAACGATGCAATGTGGTGTCGCGTTTTCATAGCAATGCAGCGTTTTTCGAGTGTCAAACTGATTGTACTGTACTGTACTGTCTGTAACTGATTGACACCAGGGAGCGTGACCATTGAAGGGAGCAGGGTGTTAACCCTATTCCCTGATTCTGCCCCCCCCCCCCCCAGAGATATCCAGAACCGCTCGGTCGATTTCGATGGGGGAAACGCCATTCGATGCGTCATGACAAGATATCTCTTGTTGCACCCCGACATTTTTGTGTTGTTCAAAAATGTGGGGCCGGGGGAAAAAAAATCGAAAATTGTGGGTGTTTTTTGAAAGGTCATTGCGTCCATGTGGCTCGACCGATTTGCATGCCCCAGACGTTGTTAAGCTTCAAATGTACTGGTCTTTAATATATCAAGACAAAAACAAAATAAGAAATCATAGGCGTATTCAGGGAATGTAAAATTTTCTGGGAAAAAAATATGTGCTGTTCGTGATTGTTTGGGACGACATGAACGTCACATGTGGGCATTATATGCTGTAATTTGTTAAGTTTGATATATTGCGCATAGGCAGATCCAGGAAAAACATGGGGGGAACCATGCGCGTAACGCTTTTATCATCTTACTAATTTGAAGTTGGACCTAATTTGATGGTGGGTATCGCCTCCCATTTTTTATGCTGAGTGCGCCTCTGCCCCACACATATGTACAATCCCAGTACCTATGATGCATATTGCATTGAAATTGTTTCTGACGCATTTATTGCACTGCAAACCACGAAGAAAGTATGCGCCGCAAAACCGCATTCGTAACACCCTCCCCAAAACAGGACCCTGGAACCGCCTCTGCTGGACCGATTTTGTTCTCAAAATTTTGACACAACACGCGCCATTCAATTTTGAGAAAAAATCACAAAGTTTCAGGATGCTAGACCTAACGGTTTAGAAGCGGCAAGTGAAAACCTACCGGGAGGGGCAGAATCTGCCCCTCCCGCAGGGAATAGGGTTAAGTCCGGTGTGCTAAGTCCGTTGATACGTGCGTTTCGTACGGCATTCGTCAAGTGGTCATGTTGGATAAATAAATAAATTATGAAATGACAAAACAAAACATCTCCGTGCGGCTAAAACGATACTTTTACCAAAATTATACAAGAAATCAGGGTAGAGCGGAATAATGCCGACATCATAGGTTTTGCACACCTAAACGTTTTTGCTCATAACATAGCTTAACTTCCTGCATGCACTTCAAAGTCGGAAGGACAGGGGATGCGTCCTCCCAAGCTTTTCGAACTTTAACATTATGCCAATGGAAGAGTCGCCTTTGGAACACTGTCGTCCCCCACTCTCCTAACTTTTGGAGATCGCGATGCCACTGACTTCTTGGTGTAGTTTGATGATGCCCTTTCCCATGGTTCCATTGGATAGCAGAAAACAGGCTTACGGACAGCCTCCTTGGTTGAGAACCCACTGTCACTCTGTCTGTGAGACCACTGTCCGTCTGTGAGACCACTGTCAATCTGTGGGGATCTACCGTCACTGTCGGCCTGTGAGGGAGTGCATACCGTCACTGTGGGCCTGTGAGGAGGGCTTACTGTCACTGTCGGCCTGTGATGGAGGACCTACCGTCACTGTCGACCTGTGAGGGATGACCTACCGTCACTGTCGGCCTGTGAGGAGGACCTACCGTCACTGTGGGCCTGTGAGGGAGGACCTACCGTCACTGTCGGCCTTCTCGGTGGCGGCCGGGCGGCCGGCGGCTCACTACCGTCACTGTGGGCCTGTGAGGAGGACCTACCGTCACTGTCGGCCTTCTCGACGGCGGTCGGGTGGCCGGCGGCCGGCGGCTCACTACCGTCACTGTGGGCCTGTGAGGAGGACCTACCGTCACTGTCGGCCTTCTCGGCGGCGGTCGGGTGGCCGGCCGGCGGCTCACTACCGTCACTGTGGGCCTGTGAGGAGGACCTACCGTCACTGTCGGCCTTCTCGTTGGCGGCGTTCGGGTGGCCGGCCGGCGGCTCACTACCGTCACTGTGGGCCTGTGAAGAGGACCTACCGTCACTGTCGGCCTTCTCGGCCGCGGCGGTCGGGTGGCCGGCCGGCGGCTCACTACCGTCACTGTGGGTCTGTGAGGAGGACCTACCGTCACTGTGGGTCTGTGAGGAGGACCTACCGTCACTGTGGGTCTGTGAGGAGGACCTACCGTCACTGTGGGCCTTCTCGGCGGCGGCGGTCGGGTGGCCGACGGCGGCTCACTACCGTCACTGTGGGCCTGTGAGGAGGACCTACCGTCGCTGTCGGCCTTCTCGGCGGCGGCGGTCGGGTGGCCGGCGACGGCTCACTACCGTCACTGTGGGCCTGTGAGGAGGAACTACCGTCACGGTGGGCCTGTGAGGAGGACCTACCGTCACTGTGGGCCTGTGAGGAGGACCTACCGTCACTGTGGGCCTGTGAGGAGGACCTACCGTCACTGTGGGTCTGTGAGGAGGACCTACCGTCACTGTGGGCCTGTGAGGAGGACCTACCGTCACTGTCGGCCTTCTCGGCGGCGGCGGTCGGGTGGCCGGCGGCCGGCGGCGGCCCCAGGCTGTCCAGCTGCAGCAGGTGGCTGACGGAGAAGCGTTTCGTGTTCTCCGAGGCGGCCGGCAGCGCCTGCAGCCTGTCCAGGTAGGCGGCCGGGTCGAACGGCAGCGACCCCCCGCCGGCCGCTGTCAGGTTCAGCGCGCCCAACGCCGTATAATTCATCCCCTCCACACCTCAGCGCCGTCTGACGACTGCCGCCGACGAGCCCCCGGCCCGCAGCGTCGGCAGCGACGAGCACAACCCGCGCCCGCCGACACCGCCTCCGCCAGCGCGTCCCGCCCTCTGACGGCGGCGGGCGGGCCGACAGACTCGACAGACCACACAGAGCACCCGGGCCGCCTCACTGCTCTGCTCTCTGATGTTTGTATGGCGACTTACCATGGCGAAATGTGCTCACAAATGTGACGCTGTGACGATAAACAGTGAAACGCTAAAAATAAATATTGTTCAATCGAACCATGAGAAAACAGCAGTAAATACAAATACGTAAGTAATAATCTGGAACGCTGTGCCCACGAAAATAGTACGATCGGTATACACTGCAAGGCACACGTCCACCTTTCGGTCGCAGTAGCCGGCGAACCGAACCATTGGCTTATCTCGTTTGTTCAGTTGCATTGCAAAGTCAACAACGTTATTAGCTTAAAACCGGACATAGCGGTAAAAAACGGTTTCCCAAAGAGCTTAAATGGTTAGGTTTGATGCTTTCTCGTCATACTGGTTGATGAAATACTGCGCAAAATAAACTGCGTTGTGTCATGTGTGATGGTCATGCAAGTTAAAAACATAGTGAGCAAAAACTATGCATAAAATACCGAATGTGCTCACCCAGTGTAACATGTCGTGAGTCGTCCTAAAACGCTGTGCTGCCTCTCACCGATCAAAGCACATCACCACGGTCTAAAGTCACCAAACTCTTTCCGTACCTCCCGCGGCAGCTGACTGTCAGACGTCATGTGGGGTACATATGACGTCATGTGGGGTACATATGACGTCATGTGGGGTACATATGACGGCATGTGGGGTACATATGACGTCATGTGGGGTACATATGACGTCATGTGGGGTACCTATGACGCCATGGGGGGGGGGGGGGGTGCATATGACGGCATGGGGGGTACCGGCTATCTGCAACCAAACCAACATCCACTCCAGTGGACGTGACACAAGGGTCGGTATTCCAACACATCACCCAGGGGGTCGGTATTCCAACACATCACCCAGGGGTCGGTATTCCAACACATCACCCAGGGGTCGGTATTCCAACACATCACCCAGGGGTCGGTATTTCAACACATCACCCAGGGGTCGGTATTTCAACACATCACACAAGCCATCCACTGTATCAGTGGCAAAATAATGAGCGAGGCATCCCTAAGCTGAACGGGTGAATGGATGTTTATTGTGTGACGCTGCGGTTCATCAAAACTGACCACGGTGGAACAGGATTGAGATCACCTGGTGAAGCAGATCGACGTGGATAACATAGCCTTTTGTCAATAACGGAGCGAACCGAGCAGCCCATAGTTCATTGCGGGGGACGTGTGCCGGTGACGTGTCGGGGCACCCGACCCCGTCAGTGCGGACTGCCGGTAGCCTGATCCTGGGACCGAAGACAGACCTGGACCGAGCCATCAGTTCCGTCAGTACCCTGCGGACTGCCGGTAGCCTGATCCTGGGACCGGAGAAGACAGACCTGGACCGAGTCATCAGTTCCGTCAGTACCCTGCGGACTGCCGGTGGCCTGATCCTGGGACCGGAGAAGACAGACCTGGACCGAGTCATCAGTTCCGTCAGTACCCTGCGGACTGCCGGTAGCCTGATCCTGGGACCGGAGAAGACAGACCTGGACCGAGTCATCAGTTCCGTCAGTACCCTGCGGACTGCCGGTAGCCTGATGTAGGAACCGGAGAAGACAGACCTGGACCGAGCCATCAGTTCCGTCAGTACCCTGCGGACTGCCGGTGGCCTGATGTAGGGACCGGAGAAGACAGACCTGGACCGAGTCATCAGTTCCGTCAGTATCCTGCGGACTGCCGGTAGCCTGATGTAGGAACCGGAGAAGACAGACCTGGACCGAGCCATCAGTTCCGTCAGTACCCTGCGGACTGCCGGTAGCCTGATGTAGGAACCGGAGAAGACAGACCTGGACCGAGCCATCAGTTCCGTCAGTACCCTGCGAACTGCCGGTAGCCTGATCCTGGGACCGGAGAAGACAGACCTGGACCGAGTCATCAGTTCCGTCAGTACCCTGCGGACTGCCGGTGGCCTGATCCTGGGACCGGAGAAGACAGACCTGGACCGAGCCATCAGTTCCGTCAGTACCCTGCGGACTGCCGGTAGCCTGATGTAGGAACCGGAGAAGACAGACCTGGACCGAGCCATCAGTTCCGTCAGTACCCTGCGAACTGCCGGTAGCCTGATCCTGGGACCGGAGAAGACAGACCTGGACCGAGTCATCAGTTCCGTCAGTACCCTGCGGACTGCCGGTGGCCTGATCCTGGGACCGGAGAAGACAGACCTGGACCGAGCCATCAGTTCCGTCAGTACCCTGCGGACTGCCGGTAGCCTGATCCTGGGACCGGAGAAGACAGACCTGGACCGAGTCATCAGTTCCGTCAGTACCCTGCGGACTGCCGGTGGCCTGATCCTGGGACCGGAGAAGACAGACCTGGACCGAGTCATCAGTTCTGTCAGTACCCTGCGGACTGCCGGTGGCTTGATGTAGGAACCGGAGAAGACAGACCTGGACCGAGTCATCAGTTCCGTCAGTATCCTGCGGACTGCCGGTAGCCTGATGTAGGAACCGGAGAAGACAGACCTGGACCGAGCCATCAGTTCCGTCAGTACCTGCGGACTGCCGGTGGCCCGATCCTGGGACCGGAGAAGACAGACCTGGACCGAGCCATCAGTTCCGTCAGTACCCTGCGGCGGGACGGACGCCTGCAGATGCCGTCCGACGCACCGCTGCAGGCCGCCGGGCCGCTGGCGGTCAGCTGTTGCCCATGTGGCGGCGGCGGCGGCGGCGGCGGCGGCGGGCGCCTGGATCTCATCAGTGTGCCGTCACTCGCCGCAGGGGCGCCGTCACTCGCCGCACCGGCGCCAGTCCCAGGTGCTTCTCCGCCGCCCCTGCCCCGCCGCCGACGATACCGACAAAGAGTGGAAACACGGAATGGAAGGTTTACTCTCCACTAGGACGTCATAATTTTGCAGTATGTAATAATTGCGTCATTTAGTCTTACTTAGCCAAGACTAGTTATATACAATTTGTGTTTACGTAGGTGCTAATGTTATCTAGCAGTTTCATTGGCTCGGGGGGGGGGGATAATTTCTGTTGTAGCCCTCACCAATCATACATTGACACCAGGCATTTTAGGTAGGTGCTTTCTCCGTCTTCGCCAGTGAGCAGGGGGGGGGGGGGCAAGGAGGATGTTGTGTCTTATACAGACTTGGTACACACTACACTGTGCCGCCCGGCCAGCGCTGGTATTCATACGCCTAGCCGCGGGCATGTCGCGTCCCGTGGCGAGGTCAGCGCCGGGCCGGGACGGGGTTGGCTTTGTGTGACTGGTGCCGGCGGACGGCGGCGGGTGGCTGGCTGGTATGTGATCCTCAATACATACCTGAACAGGCCCAGCTGTGTGACTGGTGCCGGCGGACGGCGGCGGGTGGCTGGCTGGTATGTGATCATCAATACAGACCTGAACAGGCCCAGCTGTGTGACCCGGGACGGCGGACCGCGGCGGGTGGCTGGCTGGTATGTGATCCTCAATACAGACCTGAACAAGCCCAGCTGTGTGACCGGGACGGCGGACCGCGGCGGGTGGCTGGCTGGTATGTGACCATCAATACAGACCTAAACAGGCCCAGCTGTGTGACCCGGGACGGCGGACTGCGGCGGGTGGCTGGCTGGTCATCGATCTCAACGACATCGGACCACGGACGCCTTCCAGACTTCTCTCCTCCAGCCCTCCACCGCTTCCGGGTGCGGGATCCTGTCCACGTGCTTGTGGCAGGGTCGTTAGACCCTTAGATAGGTAGCCTTTATATATTTTTAAGTAGGCAGTTTCATTAGCACAATTTTTTTATTGGCAATAGGCCTCCTCCACGGCGTAGGTCCCTCTCCACTTTCGGGCAGTTAACTTGCAGGTGCCAACACGTTCTGTCGTGTGTGGCATTTAAAGTAAATAGTTAGCCCCCATCCTATCCTCCTGAGCCACGACGATGGCTACCCCCCGGAACCCCGCCCCCCCGACCCGCCCGACCCCCCTCCGGGGTTCTCCGGTGCGCGACCGCGTGCCCCCCTGGACGGTCCCCCTCCCAGCCCCCTTCAGGGGCCCCGCCCGCGTCCCCCCGACCCCCCTCAGGGGTCCCCCCCTTCCAGCCCCCCTCAGGGGCCCCGCCCGCCCCGTCCAGGGGCCTGGCAGTCGCCGGACTCCCGTCCCCCCGACCCACCCGACCCCCCTCTGGGGTCCCCCGGTGCGCGACCACGCACTCCCCAGGCCGGCTCCACTCCCCGCCCCCCTCAGGGGCATCCCAGGAGCCGACCCGGAGCACAGCTCCCCCCCGACCCCACCCCCCGAACGGGCCCGCTCGCCTCCTTATGTGGCGAACGGATGGACACCCGTTCCAAACAATCAACCCTTTCCATGTCCGGCGCTGGCTGGTCGCCATCTGTGATGGCGACGTTGCCAGCGCTAAGCCCATCCGATCAGGAGCCCTCCTGATCGAGACGCTGACGTCCGAACAGAACGTCCGTCTGATGGGTCTGACAAAGTTCAACGGAGCGAAGGTCGCCGTGGAAGCCCCGGCGCACCTAAACTCAGTGGAGGGTCTGGTGTGGTGCCCAGACGTGGCCGCCCTCTCGGAGGACCTCATCCTTCGAGAGCTCGCACACCAAGGGGTGTGCGAGGTCACGCGCCTCTCGCCCACCAAGAAGCGACCCGAGCAGCCCAACCCGCTGATTCGGCTCCGCTTCAGAGGCAGGGAGCTGCCTACCCACATCCATTGTGGGTACGTGGCCGCCCCAGTCAGGGAGTGGATCCCGCCCCCCCCCCCCCC
Source organism: Chirona hameri (assembly GCA_036785665.1). Lineage (NCBI taxonomy): Eukaryota > Metazoa > Arthropoda > Thecostraca > Balanomorpha > Balanidae > Chirona > Chirona hameri. Next base: position 23,786 of record JAXIVJ010002469.1, read on the forward strand.
CCCCCCCGGCAGTGTCAGCAGTGCTGGCACTACGGCCACCTCAAGTGGACCTGCCGGGTGCGCACCGCCACCTGTGGACGGTGCGCAGGCGAGCACGGCACCGAAGGGTGCACGCGCGCAGCACGCTGCGCCACGTGCGACCAGGCCCACCCGGCCTGGGACCGCCGGTGTAGAGCCTGGGGCCTCGCTCGCGAGGCGGAGCGCCTGAAGCGCAACGAAAGGCGCGACAGTCGGCGCCCACCGGACGCCCCGCTCTCCCCAGGTCTCGCCCCTGGCGCTTGGCCGCCCCTCCCCCCTCCCGGAACCTCCCCCCCCCCCCCCACCCAACCGGCCTCCCGCCAGACCCCCCAACCGCCAGACCCCCCGACCACCATGCCAGTTCCCAATGGCATCTCTGGCTGACCTCGAGCGCGAGGCTGCCGCTGATCCACCGGCACCGCGCTCCCCCGCCCCAGCCGAGTCGAACATCGACTCAGGCCCCGCCTCCCCGGCCTCCGCAGCACCAGCGGAGTGCCGACTCTCGGAGGACTCCTCGGACGACTCTCTCATGAGAGCCGTCTCCCAGTCAATCGCCCGCAACCACGCCCCGCCCTCTCGCTCCAACTCTCCGTCCGCCCGCCCCGCCCACTCCCCTCCCCCGCCCTCCCGCTCCAACTCCCCGCCCGCCCACTCCCCTCCCCGACTCTCGGAGAGTGACACCCAATCAGATTCCTCGCGCTCCCACTCCTCCTCGCCCTCCCGCCCGGCCGCCCGCCCCCGCAGGCATACTCGAGCGACCTCCAGGCAAGGCTTGGACAGTAAAAGTAAATCTAAATGAATAATCAACAGTCAGAATTTGTCCTCCAATGGAATGTTGGATCTTTAATATCCCATTGGGGGCAATTCAAACATTACGTCTTAAATAATAATCCGTTAGTAGCCGCTGTTCAGGAAACCCATTTTATTGACGCCGACTTTAATAATTATACCTTGAAAATCGCCGGTTATAGCCTTTACACAAATAACGTGTAAAGGCTATTTATCACCTCGCCGAGGCGGCTCGGCTTTGCTTATTTCAAACCAACTTTTGCATCATCAAATCGACCTTCAAACAACCTTAGACGCAGTCGGCGTTAATATTAAAATCGCTCAGCTAGAACTAACTCTTATCTCAATTTATTTCCGTCCTACTGAGGACATAGACATTGATTCTTTTTCCCAGCTTATTACAAATATTAACACCCCATGTCTGATTATGGGCGACTTCAACGCGCATAGTCGGGCGTGGGGCTGCCTTCGGAACTCTCGTCGCGGCCAAATTGTGCTGGACCTTCTGGACCGGCATAATTTGGTCTTCCTTAACGACCAATCACCCACACACATACACCACTCAGGAGGTGAGGTGACTTACAGCGCCATTGATCTCGCCTTCGCCACACCACGCATCGCGACTCTTTTTACATTTAATGCACAATCTGACCCTCTTTTTAGCGATCATTATCCAATTCACTTAGAACTTCAAGTCCCTTCAGGACAGACAAATTTTTACTCTCTCCCTAGATGGAACCTTCGCAAAGCCGATTGGTCCTCCTTCCAAAAACACATTGACACTAGTCACCCCGCAGACTCCCAGACCGACATTAACACATTTTTAAACACTATTCTCGCATCAGCACATCAGCACATCCCACACACACGCACACACACACAACACCACCCGAGGCAGCGTACTGCCCCGTGGTGGAACACAGAATGTCAAAGAGCTGTTGCCCTCCGGAAAAGAGCATTTCGAAAATTTCAAGCTTGTATAACTGCAGAAAACGAACACGAAGTACGGAAAACTCGCTCTCTGGCTAAAACAATCATTGACAAAGCAAAAAAAGAGTCTTGGCAGGAATTCTCATCTACCTTTAATCGATTTACCTCCCTCTCAAAAATTTGGACATTAATTAAATCATTTTCAAATAAAAGACCACCGGCATACAAAATCCCACACTTACAAATACACAACACATCTTACACGCTTCCCCTAGAGGTGGCAACACAATTTGCACAACACTACGCTAACATATCATCAACGCAACAATGTACACCAACTTTTGCTAACCAACTTAACGATCAATTTCAATCTATTAGCTTTGACTCTAATAACGTAGAAATATACAACTCCTTTTTTACCAACTCAGAGTTAACGTACGCTATAGGTAAATGTGGTAAAACTTCTGTAGGGCCAGATCAAATTGACTACTCCTTCTTTAAAAACTTGACAGAGACTGGTCTCACCAACTTACTAACAGCCTTCAATACCATGTGGTTTGACGGCACTTTCCCTGAATCTTGGCATAATAGTACGCTAATTCCTATACTTAAACCTCGCAAACCTAAATCTTCTCCCGCTAGCTATCGCCCTATTTCTCTAACTAGTTGTGCATGTAAACTATTCGAACGCATGGTTAACGGACGCATCAGGACATATATTGAATCAAATAATTTACTTACCCCACACCAAAGTGGTTTTCGACCAGGTCGCTCCACTGCGGACAATTTAGTTGGTCTTGTCGACTCTGTCCAGCGCGGCTTTCGAGGGAGAGAGGTCACAATTGCCCTCTTTCTTGATTTGAGAGCTGCGTTTGACAGAGTCAACAAAACCGCACTTCTAGTAAAGGTCCATAAGGCCGGAATTCGAGGTCGACTCGCCAAATTTATCCAAAACATTTAGAAAATAGAACTTTTAATGTAAGGTGCGGCAACACATATTCTCCAAATCAAAATCAGAACCACGGTGTCCCACAGAGATCGGTCCTCTCCCCGACCCTATTTTCAATTATGATTAACGACATTTTCAGTAATATTAACAAGATCGACAAAGGTCTCAAATTTTCAATGTACGCTGATGACCTGGCGGTGTGGTTCTCGCACCCGAGTGTCGATCAAGCCAGCAAAACGTTACAACTAGTACTCATTGATATAAAGGTTTGGTGCGACCAATGGGGTCTGGAAGTTTCTCCAAGTAAATCTGCATCTCTAATTTTTTCAAAGAAACCTGCATATGTGGAACCCTACATTCCATTAAAATATAACAATCAAATTATCCCTTTTGTCAAATCATTCAAGTATCTGGGAATAACGCTAGACACACGTCTCTCGTTCATCCCACACTTCAATGATTTAGTGCAGAGATGTACGCGACGAATTAATATAATGAGGTCATTGGCTGGTCGAGAGTGGGGCGCGAATCGTGCCACTCTCCTCCAACTATATACTTCCCTGATACGTCCAGTACTGGACTATAACGCATTCTTATTTGATGACATATGTTCCAAACAAATTAAAAGTTGCAAACTGTCCAAAACACTGCCTTGCGCATCGTGACTGGAGCCTGCCGCACCACCAACACCACAAACTTACACATCGACACAAACATTCCCACACTCTGCCGCCGACGCAAATACACATTACTTAGATTCTACGCCAGAGCAAGTTCACACCCCACACGCCCAACATTCCACATCTTAAATCACCCCGCACCCACTAGACGACAAACACTACTACAAAAACGACACCCGCTTATCAGTCACAGAATCAGACAAACACTCACACTATTCAACATCGCTCACATCACCACAATGCCAACACCACCACTCACATCTCACTGGCTCGACACAACACCAGACACACACCGCCTCTTCACACACAACAAAAACACAGTCACCGCAGCAGAGACACTCACACTCTTCCACGAACACAAAGCACAACACAACACATACACATACATATACACAGACGGTTCACGGGGCGAAGGCCGAACCGGTGGTGCATTCTACACAAACACAGTTAGCAATAACTTTAGACTTCCCGACATAAATAGCGTATACACAGCGGAATTGTCATCCATTTTATTAGCATTAATATATGTCAGAAAAGACAAACTTAAGGAAGTAGTCATTTGCACAGACTCGTCCGCCTCGCTCACGGCAATTTCCTCGATTAGTGACTGTAGAAACCCGATAGTATTTAAAATCAGACAACTAATCAAGTATTTAAACAGTAAAAACAATAGTATTAAATTCCTCTGGATCCCTGGACACGCCGGTATCCCGGGAAACGAAGAAGCCGACAGACTTGCGAAATTGAGCCTAGAATTACCTTCAGTAAACCAACTTCCAAGCCCAGTATCAGACGTTTTAAATTATATCAATTCTCAACTTAGCATACTGCGCCAAAGCAAGTGGGATGCCGCTCCGCATTTTCATCTTTATCCAATTAAGCCAAAAGTCCAACATTTTATATCTAGTCAACAGAATTGTAGAGAGAAGGAGGTAATATTGGCACGACTCCGTCTCGGTCATACAAAAATTACTCATTATTATATTATGGAGAATCTCCCGCCACCAAATTGTCAACATTGCCCAGGTTATCCGCGCTACACAATCAAACACTTACTTATTACTTGCCCAGTACACAACGATAAACGACAGAACATTATTAATTACACACAACAAAACCGCATCACATTAAATCTTCAAACACTGTTAGGTGATAATTATCCTGAACTGATAGGTCTCCTCTTAGATTATCTCTACCAAACACGTTTAGCTAAACAAATATAACAGGGGTTTTTGACCCTGCGCATTTCTGGCCCACCGCGCAGGTTTTTTCCCCTTTGCGATAGACGCTGTTTTTTTTTATTATTCAGGACTTTTCGCCCAGCTAAATACACCCCACAACCAGGTCTCGCCGAGGCGCCGGAGCCAGGGAGACTGGCAACAGTCTCCCGTTGTTGCAATGACGGCACCCCCACGGCTCCATCAACACTGACACTGTTCCAAACTGCACAATAATACTCTGTATTATTATATATCCAGGTCCAGGCAGGTGGTCGCAGGCATCACCTAACACTTGCTATGACACCCCCACACCTTCATTGCTTGGTCCCTGGTCAGTGCAGGGGCCGGTAGTGCGATTAGGCTCTCGCTCACTGCATCGCACTGACCAACAGACGCTATCACACACACACACCCGAGGTGTTCAATACCTGAGATAGAGGCCAGCTCGTACAACATGACTCCGCGCACGCTTGAGGACCGTGTCGCGGCAGTTGTAGCATACTCGGAGCACCCACACTACCACACTGGATCAGATTTGTCACACCAGATCTGATCTGGAGTGTGCTCAGGCACTACGACATAGCTCGCTGCACACGGTTCCCGGGAGTGTATATTCTTTTGGGCAGGGAATTGCACCCCCGCGGGACCGGCCGCGGCGAGTTATGTTGAGCACACTCCGAGCACTCACACAACCAGACCAGACCGACCTAGGACCTGTCACCAGCTGGGTGTGTATGTAATACAAATATGTATGTATGTGTGTCTCGTGTTTTACTTATTTTTGACCTTGAACTAAATACTTAACGTAATGTTAGATATTATATTTACTTTGAACAAATAATTTTTCCGGGTACAAATAAACCGGTTAACGTAATTAGTAACGTAAAATAGCTGCCCTAGTCCCTAGTTTGCTCCGGGTCACATAAACCGGTTAACGTAGTTTTTTGCCTGGCAAATTGCCAGAGGTCATTGCCCCTCCCCGGAAAATGGCTTTAGGCCGTTCCGGGAGAAAAAAAGAAGAAAAAAAAGGCTGGCTGGTATGTGACCATCAATACAGACCTAAACAGGCCCAGCTGTGTGACCCGGGACGGCGGACCGCGGCGGGTGGCTGGTATGTGACCATCAATACAGACTTGAACAGGCCCAGCTGTGTGACTGGTGCCGGCGGACGGCGGCGGGTGGCTGGCTGGTATGTGATCCTCAATACAGACCTAAACAGGCCCAGCTGTGTGACCCGGGACGGCGGACGGCGGCGGGTGGCTGGCTGGTATGTGATCCTCAATACAGACCTAAACAGGCCCAGCTGTGTGACCCGCGACGGCGGAGGCAACAGGGGCCATGCCCCCCCCCCCCTGGGAGCCCTGGTCCCTGAGGGCCCTCGCAGACCAGGTTATTGGGCCCTCCCAGACCGGCTGAGACCCTCGCAGACCAGCCGAGGGGTCCTTTAGAACGCCTGAGTACCCTCTCAGACCGCGGCCTGGGAACCCTTAGGCCGGGGCCTTAGACCATCTTAAAGGGAATAGTACACCTTTAACATTAGTTTTTAACTGAGATAGCCAGATTGTCGGGAGTACTGAGAAATCTCCAAATCTGACAGTTTGCCTTCCAAAACGATCTGGTTGCTGAGTTTCAACGCAAAAACAGTTGGGTATATTTAGTCATATTTTAAAGGGCCAAATCTTGTGACGTTTCGCATACGTCATTAGTATTCCTACCGCACTTCGTTTTCGCTACTTGAACCGACCGTCACCGAAACGCATCATATGTTCCAAGATCCTATAACCAGGTAAGGGCACGAGCCATTTGACCTTGAACTCGGCGGACCGCCGGATGACGTCACTGGTGGCAGCCGGCTCCTTCGTCGGCGCCGCGCTCAAGCGGACCACGTAGTTAGCCGACAGTTACAACTCGCCAGTGGCGCACGTAGGAAGGGGAGGGGGGGGGAGGGGTCAAAAGGGTCAGCTGACCCCCCAATTTCTGAGGGGCACGCATCACATGGACCCGTATTCTGGCCCATACCTGGCGCTGGCAGGGGCCCGGTCTTGGTCAGGCCTGATCGAGACAGGGGCCCGTTGCTGGCAAATTGGCGTGATATGGGGCCGGTCAGGACGAGGGCCCGGTCCCTGCATATTATTAATGATGGCCCCTTTCTGGTAGGGGCCCGGTCTTGGTCAGGCCCGATCGAGGCAGGGGCCTGGTGCTGGCAAAGGCGTGGCATGGGGCCCGGTCAGGACGAGGGCCCGTTCACAACATGGCCCGGTCCTTGCATATTTTTGATACTGGCCAGTTCCTGGTAGGGTCCGGTCTTGGTTAGATCCGATCGAGGCAGGGTCCCGGTGATGGCGAAGGCGTGATATGGGGCCCGGTCAGAACGAGGGCCCGGTCACAACAGGGCCAACTCCTTGCAAAATCTTGATACGGTCCTGTTACTGGTAGGGGCCCGTTGCTGGTAGGGGCCCGATCAAGGCAGGGCCCCGGGGCTGGCAGAGGCGTGATATGGGGCCCGGTCAGGTCGAGGGACCCGTCACAACATGACCCGGTCCTTGCAAATTATGTATACGGGCAGGGGTGGTAAAGTGTTCTGTCCTTATGGGTAAGGTCGGGACAAAATGCTCCTTCCCATGAAGTACTCGGTAGTCAAAATGCCAGTAAAAATAATTAACTATGGGCTATGGCTATGTCATTCCTGGGAAAATTTGCTAAGCGATCATGTCCTTAGAAATACTGATCGTCAAAACAACTTCAGATGTAATATTCACTTAATCATCATATTCACACGTCAGCATGTATGTGCATTTACATTTTTTTTAAATTAGCAGTTGCGTTTCAGCTCTTGATTCTCAATAATTTAGTTTCACCCATATTGCCGACGAAAAAATATATACCAGTTATCTAGTTAGACAATTGTTCTCCCGGGGGTGGGCGTCTGGGTGCTTGTGTATTTTCAATGGAGTGAGTCTGAGATCGACTGTCAGGACAGTCGATCTCATTGTTCTGGTACTTTGAGAGTTCTACTATAAATATTATAAAATCTGGTTCATTCAGCATGAACATTCACATTCCAGTTATACCGTGCATCCTGCGCAATTGCGTCGTTTATGGCGCATGGTGGAAGACCCTATACGAAGGTAGTCATCCAGCGATTTGACCGAATCCTACTTAAGAATGGTGACGTCATCTGGACGGAGAATCCCTTACCCCTATACAAATAATTAATAACTCGCAATTTTTGAAAGACTGTATAGATAATTCTACTGGGCCGCAATACAAACAACATGCCCTGAAAGAAAGACCGATTCAAGCTCTCTAACTTATCTAAATAAAATTTTGCTCCTAAGTCACTCCTATTTTGACAGAGAAGGAGCTCTTATCTTACTCCTTCGCTAATGTTAAAAGGTTGGTTTGGTTTGGTTTGTGGACCAAGCACCGTATCCTCTTGGGACCAAGGTGCTAATTGGAACTCTCATCCTGTTCCAAGGGGTATGGGGAACCGGGCAGACTTTTGCAAAGGACCGCCGCGGGATTGAACCCCGGTCCCCGGCACAGAAGGCAAGTACCACTGCGCCGAGTTGCTCCCCAGATTACAACAGAAATGTAAGCAACGTGTTTTGTTTGTGTGAAATGCATCAGATATGTATCCAGCAAGGTCACTGCCGGCCCCTAGTCAAGGGGATTGGTAGCTTCATGCTTGGTGACGTCACCAAAGCGTGAAGTTTTATTTTGTTTCCCTTCATCAATGTTAACGCTTTGGGTGGTTCAGTGATATTGATAAAAATGCAAACTCGATTGAGCGATGAGTTAGCAGTGATAGGAAAAAAAGCAAACCATACGAAAGCCACATCCATTGTCTTTTGATACCAGGGTCTACTTTCCCTGTGGCTTGTACGGAAACATGTTAAATATGATCTTTGTGAAAGGAAGCTTCCCTTGCGTGCGCACTGCCTTCCGCCCTCCCCCTGATAGTTTTGTTTAATGAATAGCGGAAAAACGGCCGCGCGCACCGCCACCAAAATTGCCACAGCTGTTTGGGCATCAATTATCCATATGGTGTGGAATTATTTACCTCGGGTCATCTCAGGTCAGGTCACCAGGTCAAGTCAAGTGACCCCACCTCCAAACACGTTTGCGGTCGTGTCACAGCCAAAGTGATTGACCGAATAGCCTGAAACTCACAGGATGTTTATCAGGTCATAAGTACCTATAATTTTTTATCTCAAATTTGTCATACCGGTGACCTAAGGTCAGGTCGCTTTCGTGACTTCCCCATTATAAGTCAATGGGGAGAAATGAAAACACGTATACATCCATAGGAAATGGCTAAATTTGACCAGTTTTCACCATATACAACTACAAACCCAATGTCACATTTCTGTTCTTTGACCTCTACGAGGTCAACTCAGGTGACCCCCAGGTGGTATGGTTTGTATTAAATAACTCTTTACCAAATCAAGGTAGATCAATGAGGTTTTCACCATTGTATTTGGCTTGTCGAGACAAATCACTTAATGTAAAAGTTGACCTTGAACTGATCTCAGGTCAGTTCATTTTTTTTTATATGGCCTGACTAGTTAACCGAATATATGTTTTGATGCGTCTCGACGAGACAAACGCAATGGTTGAATCGGTGTAATTCTATTATGTTTCTGTGAAAAGTTATTCCTAAAAAACTATTTGGCGATTTTTACAATGTTCAAATTCAATAAAATGACGTCATTTTAAGAAAAAACAGCCTTGGTGATTCTGATACTTAATTTACCACAATTGCAATTAACAACGATTTACCTGGGCCTAAACATATTTTAACAAATTACATAAGAATAAGAATATACACATACCAAAAGTGATTCATAACATGACGTCACTTAAATACAAAATCCACACTCATTTTATAATTGAATTACTGCATGTCTCATAAGCGACAAATATGCCGATGAAGCGCTGCTACCATATGACCGTACCCGTTTGTCTAGTTATCCTGGTCACTGCATTGGCGGCCGCTGCGCGGCCGACTTTCGGTCTCAAATACAAGTCCTGCGCTCCGCCAGGAACGGTGGTTTAGTGGTCGACCAGATACACATGACGTCATATGGAAAACTTGGTATCTGACGCATTTCTGCGCCCACGTTGTTTACATTTCAGTTGTAATGTCGGAGTCGTTGCGGGCGGTCGGCTGAGGCGATTGACGGGTGATACGAATTATTATTGTTGGGTAAGTACTGAGAATGTCCCTGTTTTGAGTGCAGTTCTGATGAAATTAGACATGTAGAATTAGTATACTATATTCAATTTACCTATCTAAAGGTGTGCAAAAACGAATATCGCCCAATAATTAGCTATAGATCTTTGTTTGGTTTTAACCCGCGCCGTGCCGGTGCTCGGCGCCACCTTCGCCGTGCCGGGAAGGGGGGGGGGAGACCCCCCTCTAACTCGAAAACTAAAAGGTCAAAGACGCGGAAAAGGGTGTTCGAAAGTCTCGACAAGCACATTCGAAGGTAATTCGGATATTTTTTTCCTCTAGTCAATATTGAGGTCACCAGAGGTCATCAAATGTCAGATTTTCCAGTTTTAGTACTTCGCTCCAGAAACTCCCAGATATCACAGGAACTATGATAGCTAGGAAGAAACGAGAAAAAAACAATGGAAAGCTCAAAAATGCAATCGTTAAAGTGTCCTTAGATGTTAGCTCAGGTCAATAGTTTAGGCTCCAAAGCTCATCAAATGTCAAAAGGCTATTTTTTACAAAACAGTTTATCACGAATAGCTTTTTACATAATAAAGACAAGGCAATAATTTTGAGGCCATCGTGTTTGTCTCGTCAAGGCGCCTTCGACTCATATTAGTGTTGACCAGGTTAGGTCAACTTAAAAATGTGACCTCAGGACAAGGTCAAGTGGTGACCCAAGTAGGTCATGTTACATATGGGAAGACGCACCATGAGGAGACAAACACATTGGTTTCGGTTTCATTTCTCTATCGTTATTATGTCAAGAGTTATTGCCATACAACTGTAGGTGACCTCGGATGACATCGGCTGACCCTGTAGGGGTCACTGAAAAAAAATGGAACCTAGGTCATCAGGAATGGCTTATAATAACATTATCCAGAAGGAATTAGACTGGTATCTTACGTATCCTTGGAATAGGAAGCATTTTAATATTTCCCCATTGATGAGGGTAATGGGGAGGTCACAAAATTGACCCGACCTTAGGTCGCTGATATACAAAATCAAAGATAAACGAATTGTAGATGTATATGACCTTAAGAAATCCTGTAAGTGTAAAACCGATCATCCACAAACTGTGACTGTGGTACGACCACGGAAACGGACGGAAACCCGTATAATCCCTTTAAAGGGATTATACGGGTTTCCGTCCTGAAAGTAAATGCACCTTTTTTTTGCAGTTGTATGAGATTTAAACACGTTTAAGACATATAACAGGGACCTCAATGCTCATTTAGTCCATTATTTCAGCAATTATCAGCGTTAAAACTTGGGCGTTTTTCGAGACTAGTATCAGATAACGAGTACTTGATCGGCACTACTGTCCACCACTTTTATCTTAAGATCAATTTTAGAGTTTTGAATTATCTGCAAGTCCTACACTGGATCACCAAATTATTATGCAATTCAAAACTGACGGGATTTAACAAAACTGACGGGATTTTAGCAAAACTGAGTATTACTACACACTGTTCGTTGAGGTTTTGTGTTTTTGTGGTTTTCTTTTCTCTGGCCTTTAGCGTTGATAATTTGGCGGTGACGTATTCATTTTTTGGCATGAAAATTCATGAAAAATATAGAATTTTATGGGAAAACTAGGTAACTGCTGCTGTCGTTGGAACAAAACAAGTTTATTTTCTTTCAAATATTGCTTATTTTACCGGAAATATGCCATACGTGAGGTGTTTTTATTAGCATAAAAGAGATGACTGGCTCTGCCTCAGCCGGTCCTGCAGAAAATACGCGGTGGCATCACCGTGCACTTTGGAATGTCCTTGCGTGCAGAAGAGGTCATTTCCAGAAAAATGTGGCTACCGTGGGACTTCTACCACCTTTATAAGTACGTTTTACTATGTAACTCAAATATTCTGGGAAAAACCCGTATAATCCCTTTAAGGCACTTTAGGCAGTGCCTAACCAAAGTTCAGACCCTATTATTGCACTGTTGTGTAAGAGCTTCGTTGTCTAAAATCATAGGAAAATACTACAGAAAGTTTTCCTGACATACATATGTTGCGTTCAAGTAGGAACAAATTGACCATGCTAACCTATGCAGAGTAAGACTGTGTACTAAGATTTGCATTATTACATGCTTATCATAAGTTTTAATTTAGCTGCATTGGTGCTTGGTTATCCGTATCAAAAACAAAGGCTGCGAAAGCGGCGAAAACTTGGGCACTAAGCACGCCTAACCCAGCTTAAGCCAAAGTGTTTGGCTAAAAGTCTTCGCCAGGGCCAGTATAGCGCCAATATTTTTGGCAGAAATGGTAATTGTATGACAATTGATTTGGCCTCACCACCTGCGCTCGGCACAAGCAGAAGCAAATGCTCGTGCTCATCGTGCGTGGGGATGCGAGTTGGCGGCGCCTGCATCTTGCTTGTTTCGTGTTTCTGAATCAGTGATCTCATGTCAAACAATGGAGAATAGTGTAGACGAACTGCTCCGCAATCCTTTCGGGGGCGGGGGTCTGTCATACGTCCAGAAACGGCAGGTGGTAAAAGGATGTCGTCCCAAACCGGAACTAAAATGGGAAGTCCAGGTGAGTCGGCACAACATTTTCATAATCCCTATCAAAAGATGAGTTTGGTTCCATATACTGTTTGGTGCATACCTATTTCATCTTTTACAAGAACGAGACATGAGTGCACCTTTACAATTAAAGAGCAACTGTCGTCCTTCACATTGGCTGTATGTCAGATTTTACCATTCATTTCATTGAATTGGATGGAACAGAAGCCCCTCTCATGTCCATGATCATTCTACATTCTGGTTGTAGTCTGACACAAACAGCTCATGATTGACGAAGCTAGCTTCACCTCAGTCTTCAGCTGAAGACTGAGGTGCTACCTTAGATGGTTATACAAATCAATATCTGGTAACAACTTTTGAATGTTCTTAACTTCAGCTAGTCATCACTGCCCACTGGGCTGCTTTACTGGCTGCAATTTGCCCTTTTCTTCAAGGATGTAGGCATTAGATCTTGATCTGTACCAATGCACCAGACATTTAGACACATTTCTAAGATGTTGGAAGTAAATTAAAATAGCATGATAAATGATCATAATCACTGCCGCTTACCCTTTCCTTTGAATATCATATGATACAGTCACAGACTTGTCAATGATTCATATTTGTCATGAGTCGATTCACAGTGATTCACGGACCATAATGAATGATTCAATCATGATTCAATCACTCAACGATCGCGTGAGTGATTTTTTTTCTCCCATAATTCCCATAATGAATGATTTTCTTTTCCCATAATGAATGATTCAATCATGATTCAATCACTCAACATTACCATAATGAATGATTCAATCTTGATTCAATCACTCAACATTAAAGGGAAGTGTCGACTCCTTTGTCTAACTCCTTTGATTTTGAATGTGCGACTATAAGATTTTATGAGCGTGACAGGGAGGTCATGCCCTACCTGTGTGCCAATTTGCATGCACATCAGAATAGTCTGCTGTTTGACCTTAAACATATGACCTGCTCTAACTCCTTTGATTTTAAATGTGCGACTCTAAGATTGTACCAGAATGATCACTAGGTCGTGATCTATCTGTGTACCAATTTTGAAACCAATCCGAATAGTCCGCGAATGTATCTCCGAATGTGAATGTGAATGTGAGCCAATTGGACACGCGAGTTGTTTATTTTGATTATAAAATAATATTTATAATATTTATTATAATTGCAAATTCCAAGTTCCAAAAGCATTAATGACTTCACGTTTCACTTTTTTAAGCGAATAGAACATTTATTTTGATTTTGCATTAGGTATATTTTTTTAAAAATAAAGCATGATGTGGAATAAAGCGGCGCCGATGCGACAGTGATATTTGAGACATGCGGAGGTCATGCAAATGTTTGTTTATGATTTATTTTTTGATATGGTATAGCTCAGAAATTAGGAAAAGGTGGGTACCTTTTGATAATTTTTCGTGTGAAAAGGTGTGCGTGTACTGTGTGGTTTATGAACCAAAGTATGAGTTAGTTACCTTTTTTAAGTATTTAGGTACCTACCCCTAACCCTACCAGTTTCAAGGTATTCACCTAGTTAGGGCTGATTGAACAGTGGCTTTGTGCCCACTGGAGTTGGACACAAAGCCTTGCTTTCTTTACGCATATATGAATTACAGGCTACAGCTCAGGACACAGCTCATATAATTGGCCATTAAGTGCCTGGTTTGACCACAGGGCACAGATGAATGCTGGGCCGCTGGCATATTTTGTGGACAGTTTATGCTGTTCGACCAAAAAAGAATGATTCTTTGAGCAATGAATGATTCAATCAGCCTATTTTCTCTGTATGAATGATTCAATCAGTGACTCACAACAGGTTTGCGCATGAGGTGAATCGATTCATGAGTCATTCATTTGAAATAAGAATGATTCAATCAAAAGTAGTCGATTCACATTGAATCATTGACAAGTCTGGATACAGAATACAGATTACAGAAGCATGTTGATTTGATCATATTCAGTGCATTGTAGGGGGGACGGGGTAACCCCGACCCCCTAAGCTCTCATGTGTCTCAGAAGGAATTTAGCAGTTTCAGTGAACTCTATATTTCAGGACAATATATGAACAATTTGCTACCGTTTTGAACTAAAAAAAATAAGCAAAATTCCATAGGATGTAAAAATTGTGAGCATTTTTCAAAAAGCTTACATTTTAGGGGTGAACCCGCCCCCGGGGCAATGCCGTCCACCTAGGATATCACGTAATTTTATGGTTATCCTGATGACTGTTCAAGTGGTATTACGTTTCATGAATGCCAGGTGCTGTCAAAATATTTGTCTGAGATAGTTAACCAAGTTCGAACGAGCGAGATTTAACCAGACATTCCAATGAATCCACGTGTGATCCGGTGAACGGGCCAGGTAATCTGCAGGTGTCCCCCCTGCTCAGCCGCTCTCTCCTGGTGTCCGGCTACAAAATGATTCGGTGTAACCAATACTCGACTAACGCAAGAACGCCTCTCTCTTTATTACAAATTCCAAAACTACACTTTGTACTTATGCACCGCTTACCCCGGGGCAAGGCTGTATAAACCAGGTAGAGCACCCCGACCGAAAAAGTGGTGACAAACACTAATTTAGTAGCCGCGACCCCGGAGTCGCTGTGACGTAGAAGGCGGGGGACGCGGCCGGCCGGCCGCCGTACACAACATTAGTGCGCGCGTGCCTGCAGCTTAGTTCGCGCTTAGTTTCTTTGTTTACCGGTGGATTGCAAAACTTGTAATATGTAATATATCACAAATCAACCGCTCTGCCGCATGCCGCTGAAACAAATGCAATCAGACAAATATTTGCTGTTATATCTGCGCAAAGTTCAACGATTAGGTACGGCCGCCGCTCGAAATGATGATAAGTGTATCTTTGATGCCATTACCCGGCGTGTAAAATGTGAATATATCGCAATGAATTGCCTATGGAGACATAAACCTCATCAAATATATTGTATTTGTTTAGGATTGCTATTCCTTCTCGTGACATAGTACAGGCGCGGATCCAATATTTCTGTCAAGGGGGGGGGGGGGCACATACAAAAAGTTGCGCCCTACGCCCGCCTGGTGGGCGCGACATGGACGCGACCCGGGCTCAGGGGGGGGGGGGGGGTTTGGGGCTCCCTAACGCCCCCTAGACTTTTCTCGTAGGTGAATCTTCGGGAAATTTATGAAATGGTATAGGATCTGAATCGTGATCTTGATCAACTTTTTTGGCATGTCAGTCGTTGCTGCACCCCCGACGGCGCAAAAAGGCATCTTGCATGTCCTGTAACTCATAAGTCACATTATTATCATTTATTGTATAGACATTACTAGACACTTGGCAATTTGTGCTCATTAGTGCAAGCCACCCATAGCACAAGACCAGTAGCATTAGGTACTACTCAGTGGCGGAGGATAGGGGGGGGGGGGGGGGGGGGTGAGGAGGCAGCTGCCCGCCCACACGAGAAGTTGGGGGGAGGGAAACATATTAATTTTTTTTTGGTGGAAATTTGGTGGAAAACACCACACTGTGGATACTATTTTTTCACTCTTTTCCCTAAGTTTTACTGCGAATTTTCCACTCCTTATTATACATAGGCATAGGAACAAGGGGGGGGGGCAGCCCCCCCCCCCCCCCCCCCAACATTTTGGATTTTAACATTACGCCTATGTGCGTTGCAAGGAAAGAATCGACTTCAGAATTCCTCCTGCCCCCCCCCCCCCCCCCCCAACTTGAAACTCCCAACTCCCCAACATAGTTCCTACGCCCCTGTTATTATATATTGTATTGGATAATTGGAACCCTGATACTGATTTATTGATGTAATGATAGGGACAGCCTGTGGACCGGTAAGAATTGGCATAGGTAAATGGTAATAACTAACTCTGGCAGCATTTTCCACTCCGCACCCCACCTCCAAAGCAATCCTAGGACACTGGTTCGAAAGGACAAAAGGACACGCCGTAGGAATTTGACTGGTTTACGTGAAAAAGGTATTAATCGTCACAAGATCTAAGGTATTAATCGTCACAAGAACGAACTGTCTTTTGAAAGCAGTTGCATCCAATTCCGTTAGATAGAACCGGAGATACGACTTCCCCAAAATGGGTCATTTAACACGTGCATTAGGTATTGCCCGGAAGCGTTGCCTAACCAGTCACGGAAGACTAACCAGTCAAAACAGCTACAGATTCAGATTCATATTTAGTTTCACATTCGGACCCCCTCAGAATTCGCCCGAATTTCGCAGACTTATGCAGTTTAAAGAGCCACTTACAATGGTGAAGTCCGTTTGGCGCCACATTTAATACTTTGACCTTGAGAGGTCATACACGTTTCTGAGGTCACAGGGTGACCCCCTCAGAATGTACGCAAACGTGGTGTACAACTGCAGTTTGACACGCTGATTAAGATTCTGAAGTCTGTTTGGCGCCACATTGAATATTTTGACCTTGAGAGGTCATCCAAGTTTCTGAGGTCACAGGGTGACCCCCTCAGAATTTACTCAAATTTGGTGTACAAATGCTGTTTGACACGCTGATTACGATTCTGAAGTCTGTTCGGCGCCACATTTAATACTTTGGCCAGCTTCACATTCGAATGGGCCTTCGGACTCCTTCGAAATTCGCTCTAATTTCGTGCATTTATGCAGTGTCACAAGCCACTTACAATGGTGAAGTCCGTTGCGCGCCAAATTTAATACTTTGGCCTCTAGAGGTCATCAAAGTTGATAAGTTCATCAGAGGTCACGGGGTGACCCCTCATAATTTGATCAGAATTGGTGTACCCATGTAGTTTGATATGCTGATTACGATGCTGAAGTCCGTTCAGCGCCACATTTAATACTTTGACCTCCAGATGTCATCCAAGTTTCTGAGGTCACAGGGTGACCCCCTCAGAGTATCATCAAAATTAGTCTACACATGCAGTTTGACACGCTGATTAAGATTCTGAAGTCTGTTCGGCGCCACATTTAATACTTTGGCCAGCTTCACATTCGAATGGGCATTCGGACTCCTTCGGAATTCGCTCTTACTTCGTGCACTTCTGCAGTGTGACGAGCCACTTACAATGGTGAAGTCGTTGCGCGACAAATTTAATACTTTGGCCTCTAGAGGTCATCAAAGTTGATAAGTTCACCAGAGGTCACGGAGTGACCCCCTCAGAATATCATCAAAATTAGTCTAAAATTAATTTAGAAATATAATAATAAATAATAATACAAATTAGTCTAAACAAAATTAGCCAAAGTATTAAATGTGGCGCCGAACAGACTTCAGAATCGTAATCAGCGTGTCAAACTGCATTTTTACACCAAATTTGAGTAAATTCTGAGGGGGTCACCCTGTGACCCAGAAACTTGGATGACCTCTCAAGGTCAAAGTATTCAATGTGGCGCCAAACAGACCTCAGAATCGTAATCAGCGTGTCAAACTGCATTTGTACACCACGTTTGAGTAAATTATGAACGGGTCACCCTGTGACCTCAGAAATTTGGAAGACCTCTCAAGGTCAAAGTATTCAATGTGGCGCCGAATAGACTTCAGCATCGTAACTAGCATCTCATGCTGCATGTGTACTCCAACTTTGATAACATTCTGAGGGGTCACCCTGTGACCTCAGGAACTTGGATGACCTCTTAAGGTCACAGTTTTTAATGTGGCGCCAAACAGACTTCAGAATCGTAATCAACGTGTCAAACTGCATGCGTAGACTAATTTTGATGATATTCTGAGGGGGTTACCCTGTGACCTCAGAAACTTAGATGACCTCTGGAGGTCAAAGTATTAAATGTGGCGCCGAACGGACTTCAGCATCGTAATCAGCATATCAAACTACATGGGTACACCAATTCTGATCAAATTATGAGGGGGTCACCCCGTGACCTCTGGTGAACTTATCAACTTCGATGACCTCTAGAGGCCAAAGCATTAAATTTAGCGCGCAACGGACTTCACTATTGTAAGTGGCTCGTGACACTGCATAAGTGCACGAAATTAGAGCGAATTCCGAGGGAGTCCGAATGCCCATTCGAATGTGAAGCTGGCCAAAGTATTAAATGTGGTGCCGAACAGACTTTAGAACCGTAATCAGCGTGTCAAACTGCAGTTGTACACCGAATTTGAGTAAATTCTGAGGGGGTCACCCTGTGACCTCAGAAACTTGGATGATCTCTCAAGGTCAAAGTATTCAATGTGGCGCCGAACAGACTTCAGCATCGTAACCAGCATATCATGCTGCATTTGTACACCAACTTCGATAACATTCTGAGGGGGTCACCCTGTGACCTCAGAAACTTGAAAGACCTCTCAAGATCAAAGTATTCAATGTGGCGCCAAACAGACTTCAGAATCGCAATCAGCATGTCAAACTGCATGTGTAGATTAATTTTGATGATATTCTAAGGGGGTCACCCTGTGACCTCAGAAACTTGGATGACCTATGGAGGTCAAAGTATTAAATGTGGCGCCGAACGGACTTCAGCATCGTAATCAGCATGTCAAACTACATGGGTACACCAATTCTGATGAAATTATGAGGGGGTCACCCCGTGACCTCTGGTGAACTTATCAACTTTGATGACCTCTAGAGGCCAAAGTTTTAAATTTGTCGCGCAACGGACTTCACCATTGTAAGTGGCTCGTGACACTGCATAAGTGCACGAAATTCGAGCGAATCCCGAAGGAGTCCGAATGGCCATTCGAATGTGAAGCTGGCCAAAGTATTAAATCTGGCGCCGAACAGACTTCAGAATTGTAATCAGTGTGTCAAACTGCATTTGTACACCAAATTTGAGTAAATTCTGAAGGGGTCACCCTGTGACCTCAGAAACTTGGATGACCTCTCAAGGTCAAAGTATTCAATGTGGCGCCGAACAGACTTCAGAATCGTAATCAGCGTGACAAACTGCATTTGTACACTACGTTTGAGTAAATTATGAGGGGGTCACCCTGTGACCTCAAAAACTTGGATAACCTCTCAAGGTCAAAGTATTCAATGTGGCGCAGAACAGACTTCAGAATCGCAATCAGCATGTCAAACTGCATGTGTAAACTAATTTTGATGATATTCTGAGGGGTTCACCCTGTGACCTCAGAAACTTGGATGACCTCTAGAGGTCAAAGTATTAAATGTGGCGCCGAACGGACTTCAGCATCGTAATCAGGATGTCAAACTACATGGGTACACCAATTATAATCAAATTATGAGGGGTCACCCCGTGACCTCTGGTGACTTTGATGACCTCTAGAGGCCAAAGTTTTAAATTTGTCGCGCAACGGACTTCACCATTGTAAGTGGCTCGTGACACTGCATAAGTGCACGAAATTAGAGCGAATACCGAGGGAGTCCGAATGCCCATTCGAATGTGAATCTGGCCAAAGTATTAAATGTGGCGCCGAACAGACTTTATAATTGTAATCAGCGTGTCAAACTGCATTTGTACACCAAATTTGAGTAAATTATGAGGGGGTCACCCTGTGACCTCAGAAACTTGGATGACCTCTCAAGGTCAAACTATTGAATGTGGCGCCAAACAGTTTTCAGAATCGTAATCAGTGTGTCAAACTGCATGTGTAGACTAATTTTGATGATATTCTGAGGGGGTCACCCTGTGACCTCAGAAACTTGGATGACATCTGGAGGTCAAAGTATTAAATGTGGCGCGGAACGGACTTCAGCATCGTAATCAGCATGTCAAACTACGTGGGTACACCAATTCTGATCAAATTATGAGGGGGTCACCCCGTGACCTCTGGTGAACTTATCAACTTTGATGACCTCTAGAGGCCAAAGTATTAAATTTGGCGCGCAACGGACTGCACCATTGTAAGTGGCTCGTGACTCTGCATAAGTGCACGAAATTAGAGCGAATTCCGAAGGAGTTCGAATGCCCATTCGAATGTGAAGCTGGCCAAAGTATTAAATGTGCAACACGTCCTCGAAGGTTTTTAGTACCAATAGCTACTAAGAGGGGAAACGGTTTTAGTACGGATTATTACTAAACGTTGCAAAGTTTAGTATCATTTCGTACTAATCAATGCATGCGCTCGTTAGCGTTGGAAGGCCGGAAAGGATGAATTTAGTGGCGTAAGTCATTTGTCATTTGTCATTTATTTAGGAAACCATCCACAACGTGGCTATTACGGCTCCTGTACAGTACATGTGGTAAGGACATTTGTTTTACACGACGCAATACAGTTTGCATAGGCACTATTTGGAGGCACTCGCTCACGTCACTCATTCGGTTATTGCCAATGCGGCTACAAATTCGCACCTGGACGGAGCAGCTTTCACGGCTGATGGCAGCGCATTCCACGTGCCGACTGCTCGGTACGAGAAACCCTTCTGGGTCTGAGCCATTCTACATTTCGGAAGATGAAGGTCTCCGGCGTCGGCAGCCCTTGTGCTCCTGGCCGAAACGTTAGCCCGCTTGGCGAACATGTTTCGCAGCGCCTTAGGGCACTGTCGACTGGTCAGGGCTTTGTGGACGTTGGTACAGTCGTGTCGGACGACCAGTACCTCTACTCTCTCCCACCCGAGAGACGTGAGAGCTGGCGAGATGTGTTCTCTACGTCGCACGCCGGTGACGATTAAGTAAATTCATGATTCTGAGGAATCAGAATGGGTTGGATCAGGACACATGCGGAACTTTATATACTTTTGGGGTTGTAGCTACAACTGCATCCTCAAAAACTACAACCCCAATCATGAATATTACAACCCCAACATTGCCAGTGAATGCCTACCCAAGTAAATAAATACTGTAAATGGTACGCAAAACCAAAGGATTTTTCACCAAAGGATTTTTCAATAACAATCATAACAAAACAATTAATAAATATATGAACACAGAAAAGGACAAACTTAAAAATGTTAGTAAAGTTTGTCATAAAATAACATTTAAAATCCAACAATAGGTAGTACATGTTATCCCAAAATTACTGAGAAAGACTATGTAGGTACCCAGAGGTGTAGGGTCATATTCAGTTGGGTCATAAACACTAGAACAACACTGCTTACTGACAAACGGGTAACATTTTTGTCAATTTCAGACACCCACAAAATGTCAATCTATAGGTGTTAACACAAAAAATGAGCAAAACAAGATTGAGTGTAGCATATTTTACATTGGGCTTAGTTCTGGATAGGTCACACATTAACATTAGAATGTACCCTTACGCAGTTGGCAAAAGTTATATTACATTTTGAGCTAAAATATGTTTGTGAAATTGACACTTAATGAATAACTTGAACAATATTATAAATATTTTGGTGTGTGAAAGACGTGAAGGCATACCAATCATCCTGAGCTGGAAAAAGACCACAAATAATCATAGACCCAAATCAAATGAGTTTAAATTTAGCATTACCACAACCTTCAATTTTTAGCCAGACAAACATTATTTTCACAAGATATACCTGGTCATGGTGTTGAAAAGTAGAGGGCCACATCAGTGAAAGTCATTTTAAAAGAGAATAGCCTAATCCAACATCAATCAAACAAAAACGCATGTGAAAACAGCATAAATATTGAAAGCAATATACAAGGGCAAAATCAATGTACATATTTGACATAGCTGCGTCATATTTGTCTCTTTTATTAAGCTACGTCAAATTAGCAGTAGATTAATATTGCCCTGTAGTATCAATCTATAATTTTGAGGCACGTAGCCTCAGAATGTCCTGACGCTTGGCAGGTACGCCCTCCTTGCCACGCTGAACACGAAAACTTAAAATTAGTCTGGAACGCGGGATACTTTCAGAGTTATACCGTTTTAGAGATCTACAGTTTTGAGTCCCGTCGCCTCAGAATCGCCTGAAACTTGGCAGGTAGGCCCTCCTGGCCCTCCTTGCCACGCTGAACACGAAAAACGTAAGATTAGCCTGGAACACGGGCTACTTTCAGAGTTATAATTTTTTAAAGCTTTGAATGTCTGTCTTCCTTTATTTGAAACGACTGCGCAAGAATTGGAGGCTTTCCGCGTCAAGTTAGCCAGATATTCAACTGACAGACATTCAAAACTTAAAACGTTATAACTTTAGAAGTCCGTATTCCAGGATAATTTTACGTTTTTCGTGTTTAGCGTGGCAAGGAGAACCTACCTGTCAAGTTTCAGGCAATTCTGAGGCGACGGGCCTCAAAATTATAGATTGGGCAATATCAATCAGCTGCTAATTTTACATTAGTCTTTTATTATTCCTAAAAGGCAGGGTATTAACCCTCGCCCTACGGGGGGTGGGGCCTGACAGCCCCCCCCCCCCCCCCGAGGTTTATCTTGAATAACTTTTTACACATACAATGCATCTTGCTGACATTTTTGGTAGTTGAGTTTACAACAATTATACGTAGGCTGTAAAACTTTAATTGAAATTGGTTGAGTAGTTTAGGAGATAATCATGTTTTGATGACGTCATGTTGGTAAACAAAATTGAGAAATATTTGCAAAATCGTAGAAAACAGAGTTTTGAAACAAATTGCAAACGCAATTAACCAAAGATACAAAATGGCATTCTCTTTAAAATGGCGATCTCGGATTTTACAAATTTGGGGTTTTTGACCCCTAATTTTTTTTCTTAAATCCCCACAAAATCAAAAATTTCAAAGATATTAGAAAAACCGGAATATATGTGAGAGTACTGAGTATGAAAAATACCCATACCAAATTTCAAAGCAATATCTTCATTTTTGACTGAGTGATGGCTCTCTAAGTGTAAGAAACTGATGACGTCATTTTTTTAAATAACGTTTTTTAACCTTTTTGACAAGACACGAACAAATAATTATCTTTTTTGTATTTCTGAGCTAAAACTGGTCTAGGAACATGCCTTTTTATTTACATTTATCAATGTCTAATTTTGATGTTTTCTGCAGAGCAAAATTTCTGTTCTGGACGTGGTAAATCCGAGGTTATTCACTTGACCTGGAAGGTCACCCGTTGACCTGAAACCTAAAAATCGCATACTGTTAGATTCCCCTCATGACAGGCAACATGCTGGTTCTTACCGTATTGCTCTAAGTTGCTTGGTTTGGAAGTTAACAGGGGGCCCTGTCAGTCACCCCTGTAGGGTGAAGGTGAAAAAGATCCCGTAGTGCGAGGGTTAATCAATCACCGAAATGACCACTTTCTCATTGACTTCCATGTTAAAGCATCACCATTTATTTCTCAAGCTTTTATCCTAACCTTACCTAACCTCACCTCACCTCACGTCACCTAACCTCACCTCACCTCACCTCACCTCACCTCACCTCACCTCACCTCACCTCACCTCACCTCACCTCACCTCACCTAACCTAACCCTTGGAGTCAGTTTACATATTTTTAAAGAAGTCCATCGGCCGAAGCCCAGAATCCTCAATATGTTGTGACGTTTCGGTGATTTTAAGTCATTTACGGTGATAAAGTTAGTCATTTCGGTGATGGGATTAATGTATTGCCTTACTAAAATAATGTTGTTTGGTTCTCGCCTAATTTGTTTGCCTTGTACATGGGTGGAGAATCCTATAGGGCAGCCCCGGCTGCGGCCGGGGCAACTTCAAAGTTGCCCCGGCGGGGCCGGAGCAGCCACTTTTGAGAGACCTTTTTTTGCAAGACCTTAGTTATTATTTAAAAAGAATACAGAAACGCAAATATAATCCCAGCATAAAAATGCATACTTGGTACGACTATCTGTGAAAAATATGGGTAAAATTGCGCTTTCGGTGCGCTTTCGAAATGGGGGGGGGGGGGGTAGTCAAGGGAGGCTGAGCCTTGCCAATTTTGTCTTAGTGAACACCTCGGGCAGGTCAGAAAACTTGTATTTTCGGGGGAGGCACAGTTGGGGTCGTTATCTACGGTCTAAAGGAGGCATATTGTCCGATCTAAAGGGGTGCCGCCGGCACTCACGACTCAAGGGGCGCCACCTACACTCGAGAGTGGCACCTTCGGTGTCCAGACGCCCAGGAGAGGCGCCCTCAATCTTGATTCCCCCGCATGTCCATGAAGTTAGCGACGGATTCGGATTCGAATTCAGCGTCGAGTAGCGATTCGCTTCAAAGTGTGGTGACAGGTCAATTGGGGCACGCTGATCACGAAAATGGCATTCATTTTGACATTCACGGTAATCTTAACCGAAGTTATTGTCCGATCGACAAAATAATGGTCTCATTCGATTCCTCGGGTCAGTATAAAGCCGTAGCCTTCGCAACCTCACTCGTAGCAAATGACATTGGCCCTCAATTTCAAAATCAATGGCCATTGGATAATTACTTCGGGTCGTTTTGAGTCCTTTGACCTTGAAATTGAGGGTCAAGGTCATTTTTCACGTGTGAGGTTGCAAAGGTTACGGCAGATACTGACCCGAGGAAACAAATGAGACCATTATTTTGTCAATTAGACAATAACATCGGGTCGATATTAACCAGATGAATCGAATGAGACCATTATTTTGGCGATCGGACAATAACTTCGGGTTAGTAATATATTATAGGGTCATATATATAACTTCGGTACGTCAGTCCTTTGACCTTGAAAATGAGGGTCGAGGTCATTTGCCTCCAGTGAGGTTTCGAAAGCTGCGCCTAGATATTGGCCCGAGCAATATAATTATACCATTATTTTGCTTTGCGATCGGACAATAACTTCGGGTCGTTTTGAGCCACCCCGTTCTTTGACCTTGAAAATGATTTTGAAGATGACCTTGAATGTCAAAATGAATGTCATTTGCGTGATCAGCGCGCCCTAATTGAACTGTTCCCACATTTTGAAGCAAATCTCTACTCGACGCTGAATTCGAATCCGATTCCGTCACTAACTTCACGGACATCCCCGCCACGTGCCCCCTAGGGACCCTTGGTTGCGCCCCTGTCCTCGGCCGGGGCAACTCTGAAAACAATTATCCACCCATGGCCTTGTGAGTTGTGGGAAATATCAAATATATTATATGTATTTTTATATCTCACTGTAATATATAAAAGGACCGGACCTGGACCATTGGCATCACCAGGAGGAGGTGCCTTTCTTGCAAGAAATGGCTAGTTGCTGACTCACACCATTTATGTACAACCTTAATAATAGCTACCATGAGGTAGTCTTTGCCTACTTTGACCCAACCATGATACTTTCAATTTGTTAAAATTGCACACCTCGCTGTTGCTAAAATACGTCAGTATTGAGGTAATACAACCTATGTTCATTCTAAGGTGTTAAACTTCAATTTTGCACATACTTCGTTTGTATCATTAGTCGCTTTTACTACCCCCCCCCCCCGTCGCCGACTCAATTACAACCCCAACGAAAAACAAAAAGTTCCGCCTCTGGATCAGGATGCATTGGAGTATTTTATCTACCGTGGTTGGATGTGTTGAGACTTCAGTGATTTGCCGTTAGTTATAGTTATCTTGGCCATGACCGCCATTTCTGTAGCGTCTTTGGTCAGGGACGGTTGCATAGGCAGCGTTTTGAGTTACCTTCAAGTGTGACACACCATTGGCCGACTAATACCGTTATATGTACCTAAGTGATTTTTGTGTAGCACTACTACATTGCTGTTTTAACAGACAATCAAGACGTTGTGTTAGTACTCAGTGTTGACAAATGGGTGCAAAATGGGTGGGGGGTGGACAGTGGGTTGGGGGGGGGGGCCAAATCCAGCGGCATATTTCCAAAAGGTTGTTGAGCGGGCGTAGCAGGCCGTCAGCGAAAAAGTTGTTGACGGGGTAGGCAGGGGCATCAGCCAGCAAATTTTTTGGAGTGGTGGGTCAGCTGAAATGACAGCAAAAATGTACTCCCATTTGTATGCCTTTGCACCATTTTTAATGTGGTTTTCATGTTATAGTAGGTACTTGTTATTAAAGGAAATAGTTTACCTTTTGAAATGTTTACCCAACACGATTTGAATATATTTTGCAATACAATTTCTTTTATATTGTCAAAAATGGCCTTATATCGCGCCTATTCAGGTCAGAAGGCCGTAAATTTGTATTGTTTATCAAAACTATATGCATACTCTCTGAGTTAGTCAGCTGACGTCACGTGAATGTAAAAAATGGTTCAGCCAATCAGATTCAAAAGTAGTCACGTGAAGATAGATTCGCATTGGAGATGTGCCAACCGGCGGCAGGCGATTCGCTTGCTAGCACCAGCTGCAAGCTGATTGGCTGATGGTATAGCCTCTGCCCGGGCTAGAACCAGTACAGCATTCTTTCGCCAGCACCGCATTCCTTCGCCAAAAACTCAAATATATTCGGCTGGAGAGTCTTCAGTGAAGAAAACTTGCAGATAGGGGTTTCCCAACACGGGCTACAAATCTGCTATCTCAGTTTAAACTAATGTTGTAGGTGAACTATTTCCTTTAAGCCAAGTGGCATTTTTTACAGGTTTGCATGATAAAACCCAGAAATCTGGGCGGTGGGCCTTGTAGAGGATAAGAAGCTAAACATGTTATTTGTTCAATTCACTGGACACCGTTGCAACAAACTGAAGATGATGACGATGGCCATCGATGTGACAGCGCAAAGCAGCGTTACAATTTTGATTTTAGGTTGTGGAAAACAACATTTTAATATTGGAACTAGACCAGGGGCGGATCCAGGATTTTCTAAGGCAGGGGGCTTCAGGCCTGAGGGCGGCATATTTCCTCGGTGACGGCGGCGGCATGGTGCCTTCCGAGGGCGACATAATGCCTTCCGAGGGCGGCGATGTACCTTCCGAGGGCGGCATAATGCGTTGTGAGGGCGGCAAGATGTCTTCTGAGGGTGCCAGGGTGCCTTCCAAGAGTGTTACGATGCTGTTGGTAGACGCAAGGGCGCCCTGGCGGCCTCCCGAAAACGTTACGGCGCCTTCGGCGCCGGCAAATCCTATACAAAAATGGCGCCGTTTTCTAAGGCAGGGGGCTTCAGCCCCTACGGTCCCCCCCCCCCCCTGGATCCGCCACTGAACTAGACTGTGAGTGGAGCCAAGCCTGAAAAGTAACCCCTATTCCTGGTTGCTTATCTCTATATGATGAACAAATATTGAAATAATGTGGTTTTTCATTACATATTCCTCGGATAGTAAATATCGATGACCGGTGGCAGACAGCGCTCAATAGTACATATGATAATAATAACTTTATGTACATATGTACCAAACTGTAACAAACAGCTGGTAACAGTACACATGGTTTGAAAGCAAGAGGCAGAACAACGTTTCTCCACATAAATGGTTCCTGTGGATCTGGAGGAGCCTGGGGTGATATGGTTTGGGGAGATGGTCCTGGCCTGGCGGCGACGAGAACCTCCCGCCCCGCGCGGCCACTCAGTACTTACACACTTCCATGATTATCATGATCATTGATCACACAGCACACGAGTACAACTGCAACGCAACAGCCCCGGGGTCTGTCACCGCAGGGCACCATCCATGGCATTACAACCCTGGTCCGCTGCTACCCGGCGGCACGACTGCTCCACTGCAGCCCAGCGGCAGGTCCGGCACCACCAGTGCTGCGAGCATAACTCGCAGGAACACTGGTCTGATGCCGTGACGTTGGCCGTTCCGCTGCAGCACACCACGTCGCTACCCAGCGGCACGTCCGGCACCACCAGTGCTGCGAGCATCACTCGCCCGCACTGGTGAGATGCCGTGACGTCGGCCGCTCCGCTGCTCCGCTGCTGCACAGCGGCACTACAGCTCCACCGCTCCGCTGATGCACAGCGGAACTACAGCTCCGCTGCTCCGCTGCTGCACAGCCGCACTACAGCTCCACCGCTCCGCTGCTGCACAGCGGCACTACAGCTCCGCTGCTCCGCTGCTGCACTACAGCTCCACCGCTCCGCTGATGCACAGCGGCACTACAGCTCCGCTGCTGCACTACAGCTCCGGCACTACAGCTCCGCTGCTCCGCTGCTGCACTACAGCTACACCGCTCCGCTGATGCACAGCGGCACTACAGCTCCGCTGCTGCACTTCAGCTCCGCTTCTGCACAGCGGCACTACAGCTCCGCTGCTGCA
Organism: Chirona hameri; assembly: GCA_036785665.1. NCBI lineage: Eukaryota > Metazoa > Arthropoda > Thecostraca > Balanomorpha > Balanidae > Chirona > Chirona hameri. The sequence continues at coordinate 52,067 of JAXIVJ010002469.1, forward strand.
CTACAGCTCCGCTGCTGCACAGCGGCACTACAGCTCCGCTACTCCGCTGCTGCACAGCGGCACTACAGCTCCGCTGCTCCGCTACTGCACTACAGCTCCACCGCTCCGCTGCTGCACAGCAGCACTACAGCTCCGCTGCTCCGCTGCTGCACAGCGGCACAACAGCTCCGCTGCTCCACAGCTCCAACTCAGCCGTCTCAGCTCCAACTCTGCTGTCTCAGCTCCACTTCCTCAGCTCTGCTGTCTCAGCTCCACTTCCTCAGCTCTGCTGTCTCCGCTCCGCTGTTCTCAGCTCTGCTGTTCTCAGCTCTGCTGTTCTCAGCTCTGCTGTTCTCAGCTCTGCTGTTCTCAGCTCTGCTGTTCTCAGCTCTGCTGTTCTCAGCTCTGCTGTTCTCAGCTCTGCTGTTCTCAGCTCTGCTGTTCTCAGCTCTGCTGTTCTCAGCTCTGCTGTTCTCAGCTCTGCTGTTCTCAGCTCTGCTGTTCTCAGCTCTGCTGTTCTCAGCTCTGCTGTTCTCAGCTCTGCTGTTCTCAGCTCTGCTGTTCTCAGCTCTGCTGTTCTCAGCTCTGCTGTTCTCAGCTCTGCTGTCCTCAGCTCTGCTGTTCTCAGCTCTGCTGTCTCATCTCCGCTGTTCTCAGCTCTGCTGTTCTCAGCTCTGCTGTTATCAGCTCTGCTGTTCTCAGCTCTGCTGTTCTCAGCTCTGCTGTTCTCAGCTCTGCTGTTCTCAGCTCTGCTGTTCTCAGCTCTGCTGTTCTCAGCTCTGCTGTTCTCAGCTCTGCTGTTCTCAGCTCTGCTGTTCTCAGCTCTGCCGTTCTCAGCTCTGCTGTTCTCAGCTCTGCTGTTCTCAGCTCTGCTGTTCTCAGCTCTGCTGTTCTCAGCTCTGCTGTTCTCAGCTCTGCTGTTCTCAGCTCTGCTGTTCTCAGCTCTGCTGTTCTCAGCTCTGCTGTTCTCAGCTCTGCTGTTCTCAGCTCTGCTGTTCTCAGCTCTGCTGTTCTCAGCTCTGCTGTTCTCAGCTCTGCTGTTCTTAGCTCTGCTGTTCTCAGCTCTGCTGTTCTCAGCTCTGCTGTTCTCAGCTCTGCTGTTCTCAGCTCTGCTGTTCTCAGCTCTGCTGTTCTCCACCGCAGCGCACCACCTCCGCCAGACCAACACGCATGCATTCCTCCTGCAGCCTGACCGACATTCGGCGCTCTGTAGCCTGGCACATGTACACGGGCACACACACTCACTCAGCGCCCTTCGTCTGTCCATCGGCGCCTCCCGAACCGCGCACATGGAGGTGGGCAGCGATACTCTCCGCTCCCCCACACGCACACACACCTGGCTACCCTCAGCTAGGCTCCGGCGGGAGCCACAGCTCCGCTTGGTCACCGCAGGCCATCACTGCCTCCGGCCATCGTCTCATCACCTTCGGTCCTCCCTCCCGACCACCTCCAATCGCCCACCGATGAAGCTTGGTGCCACCTCCTCTCCGCAGGTCCTAGTTTCTCCCTCTTCTTCCCGTCCTCCGCCCCGACGCGCTGCCGTCTTCTCCTCCACCACACAGCACGTCCTCCTCTCCTTCATTCGACAGCAGCGGGTCCAGCTGCAGGCTCACCAGGTCCGAGGTGCACGATGACGACAGCGCGCTGTACGCGCCGTCCCAGACGTCGCCCTCCGATTCGCAGCTCGACTCCAGAGTCATGCCACGCTGCTCCCGTTACCACTGCGGTCGTCGTGTCTGGCTGGAGCGGCGATCCCTGCACACCGGTTCCGTACGTTGCCTCAATGGTGCCGAAATAGCTTGTAGCAATGTAACACTCAGCAGAAAACACAACCGATGTATTCGGACAAACGCCCACGTCCACGCAGTGTCGCCGCCCCAGCCAGGCTGCCCGTCGTCCGCATTGACGGCGCTGTCATCGCATTGACAGGCGGCGGCTGGCAGCCAGATGTGACCCACTCGGCCCAGGTCCCCGACCCAGCACGGCAGCAGTACTGCCATCACTGCCATACGTGAGAGCAGGGCTGCTCTGACGTCATTGCGTTTATGGCTCCATAAACGCAATGACCCCCGACGCGTGCGCTAACGAGCGCACCGACACGCTCGCCACAGATGACCACCTTCACGCTGGACCCCAAGGAGAGTGGCGGAAAGGTCAAGCCCGTGCTCCACTTCTGCGGTCAGCCCCTCGGGTACGAGGAAAACCCCACCTTCCTCGGGCTGAAGTTGGACTGCCAACTGACCTTCGCCGCACATATCCAGGCGCTCAAGAAGAAGATCGCGGGGAGAAGCTACGGAAGCCACCGCCGCCCCCTCCGCGACGACTACCAGAGCTACGTCCGCTCTATCTTCGACTACGGCGCAGCGATATTTTTCACCCACGCGGCCCCAGCGGTGCGGGAGCGTTTGGAGGTTGAACAGCGGAAATGTGCGCGCCTGATCACCGGCTGCATCAAGCTCACCGACAGGGAGACCCTGACAGCGGAAGCAGACCTGCCCCCGCTGTCAGTGCGGTCCAAAGAACTTGCGGCCGGCGAGTATGCGCGCCTCACCCGCCTCCCACCGGGCAACCCTGCCCGCGAACTCTTGACGAAGACACCGATCCCGAGACTCCGCTACCGCGCTTACGAAGCGTGGAGACGTGCGACCTCGGTTGCCGAAGAGGCTGGCACATCGCCACTGCTGCCGGCGGACGAGGATGCCATACTTCCGCACAAACCGTGCCTGCGTCGAATCGGGGCGTGGGCCTGCGACACTGCGGGGCTGGACGGCCTCCCAAGGGAGCCCCTGGCGCTATTCCAGGGCGACCCGCCCTGGTGCAACCGTGGAGGCGACGTCCGCTTCGTACTCGAACTGCCGCGGCCCACAATGAAAACGGACCCACCGGACAAGAGGAAGGCGGCGGTACTGGAGGCCCTGACCCTCGACCCCGCTCCGGACTGCACCATTTGGTCAGACGGATCTGCCAAGGAAGGAACCATCCATGGCAGAGGCACTCCGCTCCCTCCACGAGTTGCCGGCCCCCTCCAGCTCCTTGATACAGAGCGTGCTGTGGTGTCCAGACTCACTGTCCGGTCTCCAACTCCTCAGCCGCGGCCCGGACACCCAACAGATGGCCCTCGCCCAAAGCGTCTGGAGCCTGCTCGACGCACTGGTTCACGGAGGCAAGGCCATCACGCTTCACTGGGTACCGGGCCACGCCGACCTCGCCGGTAACGAGGCAGCCGACCGCCTCGCCAACCAAGCGGCCGACGACTGCGACAAGAGTGAGGCGCCCATCGATATCTCCAGTGCCCGGACAGCCATCCGACGCTGGACGAAGGGCCTCGCCGAAACGCGGTCGCGTCGGCACCCTCACCGGTCACCGACGCATGGTCACGACGAGCTCGACCGGTGAGGACAATTCTCCGTCTCCCAGCTGCGTACCGGCTACTGCCCACTGGTGCGAGCCACACTGCACCGCCTCGGCCTGGTCGGGACCCGACCTGCCAGGCGTGCGGGGAAGAGGCAGAGGACGTGGGGCACCTGCTGGTCAGGTGCCCTGCCCACGATTCAGCCCGGAGCCGGTTCTGTGGGCACCTGCCGACCCTGGAGGAGGTGCTTTCGGGGCCGGCCCACCACATCGTGGAATACCTGCGGAGGGTGGGGCGGGTCACTGCGCCGGTCGACCCGCCCCCGTCAGCCGCGGCATTGTAACATTGTATTTTGGATAAATTCGTAAATAGTCATGCTTTATGTTAGGAGGTATGGGCATGTTGCATGGAAAATAGCATGTAAACTTAAAAGAGACTGAGCAGGTGCACTCATCGATGGCCTAAAGGTAGTGCATCATGCATGTTTATTGTTTTGTAATTGCATGTTGTCCACTGTATTCGCTGCGCGAATTTGCTTTTTAACCCTCGCTACTTTTCCAATATTCCTCTTGAAAACACCGTTTCTTATAACCAGTTTGATTTTCACCCGTCCTTACACAGAACATGATGCACTAATTGCGCCAGCTTATGGCTCCGAATCGGACGTGTACTATGCTGTCCGTCGGTGTCATTGGTAGGAGCTTGTTACTTGCAACGCACCGTTATCCTATCCTGTATTCACGTTCTGGTATTTTCTCCCTGTAAGGTCCAGGATCCCATCCTACCTGAATCCTGAAGCACTGTGCGTCGTCCAAACATCTCTGGAGATGATCTACGACTTGGCACAAGAGCTCGCACGAAACGAGGCCGAGCTGAAGTGAAGTAGTGCTGCCGAGAAGGTGCTCCGCCGTCGGCTCCAGCAGACCTGCAGCAGGGCTAAGCAGCGCGCGAAGAGGCTCCGGGAGCAGAACAAGGCGCTGCGCACCCGAAATGCCGCTCTCCAGGCGGCCTCCTCGCAAGCGAGTGCCCTCGCCGCCCGCGGCCCTCTGACTGCCGCCCAGCGCCGGGCCCTGGCCACGGGCAACCGTGTCCGCTGGTCCGACCAGGACGTCGGAAGATCCCTGGGTCTGCGCGTCCTCTCGCGACGGGCGTACTTGTATGTCAAGGAGTCAATGAAAGTCCCTTTACCGTCTTTCAGCACCTTGTCGCAGTGGATCCATCCATCATTTCCACATGGTTCCAGGGATGATGGATTCCGCGATGTGGGTGCTTGAAGCGACCGTAACTGATCTCAGCGACATGGAGATGCTGTGTGTGATCGCGTTCGACGAGCTCAGTCTCGACAGCAGGGTTTGCTACGACCAGGGCCGTGACGTAGTGCTAGAAGCATCCAAGATGCAGCTCGTCATGGTTCGAGGTCTGACCGCTGCGTGGAAGCAGCCCATCTGGTACGATTTCGACCGGCCCATGACCTTGTGTGCTTCGAGCCATCATCTCTCGGCTGTAGACCAGCGGCCTGAGAGTGACTGCCGCTGTGAGCGACATGGCCACCAGTAACGAGCGGCTGTGGGCCGGGCTGGGAGTCACCAGCGCTTTCACAAACCCAGCGGACCCAACAAGGTATGTGTTTTAGTACAGATACGGCTAACGAATCGATTAATTTGATTTATATTTAGTACTCACCTTGAATGGACGCAATGTTCGTCTCATATCGGATAAAGAACAATAGTATACCCGTGCTTTAATTCATTGGGCTGCACTTTTACCCAATAGGTTTTAGTCGGGTCGTTTCTTTTCTTTGCAGTTTATTCCTCCGAGAGCTTCAACATTCGTCGGATTTTTTTATCTCTCTAATTTTCGAACGGTATGGCCGCGATAAAGTTCAGTTTGACAAAAGTCCTGCATTGTTAAATTAAGGCCATGGTTACGGGCCGCTATAAGTTCACGGGAGCGGGAGCTTCCGATTACCGCCCGGGTGTGAGGCTTGTTTGAACAGTTCAAGGCTTTTATTGCACCTCACGATGAGTCTCTGAAACGGCATCACCACCGAATTGTCAGTGCCGGACAATATCAGGTCCTTTGATAAACCAGCTAACCCAATATCATCCTGTCATGTGGCAACCATCCTGGAGGACAGGTTACCGGATACACCTTTCTGCTGCTTCTGAAATCACATTCGCGGTAATCTTGGCGGAAGGCCCGTGGAAGTTGTCACCGGATGAACGCCATGGCCCAGTCTGAGTCTGCTAATCCTAATGAGAGTCGTCAGCGCATTCACGACAGACGTCGGTGACGTCAGACAGCTGACCAATTGGTTTAACTCTCTGCTGAGTCTGATACACCAGATGGCCCATGACCTTTTTGTCAAAGCCAAGCACCAGATGCCACATCTCCGTTCATTGTGCGTACTAAGTAAGAAAAGTTGATCAGTTGGGAGTTCGGGGTAACCGAGCGCTTAAAGGCCACAGTACACAGTGAACCATGCAATTTCGTGAGCCAGCCGTCAGAGATCGGTGGCCTGGCCCAGCCGATGGAGAGAGGTCATTCCGACAGGCGGGACAGTGCCGGATACCCACCCCCGAGTGGACTGCAAAGGTCACTGGCGGCGGGGAGATGGTAACCGGCCGGACACCTCCAAGTGTACTATAAACCGTCACTTGCGATGTGAGCCGGTAGCCAGAAAGTGCGGAGATGTGACGAGAGAAGGTAGCCGGACATCCTACTAGGATGTACGAGCTGACCAACTGAGGCTGTGGCATCGTCGATTTTCTGGGAATCCGTGCCACTGTGCGTTCTTCAAGCAACTAACCTCCCTGGAACCTTTGTCATTTTTCGACACGCAGTACAAACAGGGGAGTCTGTGAAAAACAAAGGCAGCGAACCGCTATAGCGAAGGCAATCGGTCATCCCAGTTATCTGGTGTGTAAAGCTCCAACTCCCAGCGGCCCCATTTAACTAATTAACGAATGGAATGGCATCTCTCGCGTACTGGTCCTTCCGGGCATACTCGATAAGCAACTGTCATATGTAAATCCGCCCGTGGTAACCTGAAGAAGTAGCTAAAGGTTGGAAGAGTTCTGTCCGATCCCTACCATATCCGAACCACACGTGTCTCCGCCATACCATTTGCAACCTGATCAGGCGGGTGACCTTTTTGTCCATGAGCCTTATACACATATTCAGGTGAAACAAAGAGTCACGTGAAGATGTTGATGTTACAAGGATTTTCAGTTGTATATTAAAGCATCCCGAACTAAAACATAGAAGCGTCCGATGCCTCCGACATCCTGGTCAGAAACGAAATTGCCTCCTCTCTACCGATGAAGACGCGGCCCCATAGAGAAAACGTGCCTCCGGAAGGTGCTCACCTTTTGAAACGCTTTAGTAGAGCTAACCAAAACGCTCAAAATCCTGCCTGTGAACCTACACAAGGTCAAAAGCCTCTCAAGGTGCGTCTCAGGGCATCTTCCGCCGCGCGCCTCCTTAGACGCGCGTCCGAGAATGGACGACGAGGGTATGCTGTGGGATGAATGTATGTCGTAACTATGGAATGCCCACATCGCGGCTGACGGAGCGAGGGTAACTAGGAGAGACCAACCAATCTCGTGGTTCGCGGGCAAGACCAAGAGGCGTCGCAGCGCTCCGTGGGTGTGCGATGTGTGTACGCCGTGACTTTGGAATACCCACAGATCTGGTGAACGGTGCGCGGGCTAGAAGGCGGAGGGTCGACGCAACCCTATGGGCCAGAGTCAATGTTTCACACATTTACGAAGGAGGAATGTGGGAACCATTTACAATTGTCCGGTTGTCGGAGACGGAGCCGGTCACATCGTCAGTTCCCCAGCCTGGGTTGGGCCGACGAGATAATTGGCCGGTCCTGCGCCCTGGCCGAGATAATTACCGGACATACTCGGGCGGGTCCTAACGCTCCCCAGGTCGTTGTTCGGGCATGCGCCATGACCGAGATAATTGGCCTACCGCTCGCCAGGTCGTTGTTCGGTCAGGCGCCATGACCGATATAATTGGCCGGTCATGCGCGGGTCTCCCGCGCGCCGGGTTAGCCAGGGTATGCTGACTCGCACTCACATTTAACATAGAAGTATCTACAATAACTTGCACAGGCACCGGGGGACAGCAACCTGGTGCCTGCAGGGAAACGGCAAACCCAACCGCATTACTCGCCGAAAGTACCCAATGACCTTCACATGCGCCGGGGGACTGCATCATGAGGCCTGCAAGGAACTGCAAACCCAACTGCATTACCCGCCGAGGGTGCACAATGACCTCCACAGGCCAGGGGACTCCACCCTGAGGTCCGGGGCTGCCGTCTCGCGGCTGTCCCGGACTCCCTCTGCGCTATTACCAGATGGACGCCGAGTTCGGTCCGTTGGCCGACAGCTGGCCGTACCCAGGGGACCGACGGCGCCATGGATCGGCAGCCTGGACAGACCACCGAACCGCGGCCAGTTCAGCGCCCATGTGAGTCGCGGGCGGTTCGGACCGCGACAGACCGTGGAGAGTTCACCAACGCCCGGTCCTCAGCCGGGAAGAGGGCGACGACCGAGGTCGTACGGGCCGGACGCATAATCGGGAGAGATTCGGAACCACCCGAAATAGACTCCCCGTCCACGCAACCAGCTACTCCACGGCCACGCTGCAGGCTGCCACACCAAGAGGCGCTGGCCGGCAGAGGCCACCGCAGGGCGAACGAGCTGACGCCACCCGCTGCAACATCAGCGTCACCCCGTTGTCCGCCGACTGCCAACCGGCTGCCACACCAAGAGGCGCTGGCCGGCAGAGGCCACCGCAGGGCGAACGAGCTGACGCCACTTGCTGCAACATCAGCGTCGCCCCGTTGTCCGCCGACTGCCAACCGGCTGCCACACCAAGAGGCGCTGGCCGGCAGAGGCCGCCACGGGGTGAACGAGCTGACACCAACCGGGGGAATGGGAGGTCACGAGACTCTTAACCCAGCGTCTCGAACGGCGTGGGTATAAATCTGCGTGTTTCCGTAGATAATAATTGTACCATTGTGTCACAAGTGTTTGACGCGTACTGTAGGGGGGGGGGGGTTGTAAGCACGTAGTTAGTAGACCGTAGTTAGTTAGTAGAACGTAGTTAGTTAGTGGTGGGGGTAGAAATAGGCAATTGTAGTAGAACGTTAGTACCATAGATCGACTTAATTAAGAGTAGTCCGTGTTGCGTGACGGGTTGAAGCCACTTGGAGACACAGTAGTTAAAACACTGGTGGTGGTAGATAGGAACGATCGTCACTTATATTGGCAGGACTAGTTACTAGAATAGGTAGGTTTTAAGGAGGAGTATACCGCGTTGAATGATAAGTCGCTCAACAAGAATTAGATCCCTTAGTATAGGGTTAAGCATGGATGTCGCGGTGAACCGCTGAATTTCGTGTGTAACATGATCCGCGTATCCTGTTGAGTAGCATGTGGCTATAATCCTCTATAAATGTGACTCGGCTATTGTGCGTGCGGCGCGCCTCGGTTGTACTGTAGATATGAGCATGACGTCACAACCTTGTAGCGGCACGCATGAGAGTGCGTGCCGCTGGTGTATATAAGGGCGCGTGGGGAGGGAGTCGGGGTCAGTGGGTGAGTGCACTAGACAGTACCTACAACAATGTAAGTATTGGCGGTTACGTCGTCGGGGGTGGGGATGTGTTCCCCGGCGTAGAAATGGCGGTAACCGAATTATCTCTGAGCCTGTAACAGAGTTATATCTTATATCTATTGAGCCGTATTTTGGAACGTCTGTTATTTGTCGTGTCGCTTAAACTTCAACTCGTATTGTATGTGGAATCTGTCGACTATCTCTGACTTGTAAAAAATATACCTTGCCGTCGTGTAAGACAGCTTTAATTGAGATAAGCGGAAGCAAGTAAAGGTGGATATATAGACGTTAACTTACGAACCGTTCTCTGACAAATCAAATCATGCCCCTACACACATGGAAAGCGAGAACGTAACTTTGAATTCACCTGTTAGAGAACGTACGACTTTATAATTCACAAATGCTGTATCTCCTGTACCTGTTTTCTGTTTTCACTTGTCCATGCCAAAAACAAATACAGTACCTATACAAGCACAGGCGTCGCTACCTTCTAAAAAGTGTGTGTGGGGGGGGGGTCCACTGCCAGGGGGCGGCATACCCAGAGGGGGCGCCCCGGCCTAGAGGGGCGCCCCGGCCTAGAGGGGCGCAAATCCCATGAACTACCTAGATTTCACTTGCTTAATTTTGCGGCCCCTCTTTCGCATAAAAAGAGCAAGTGAACTTGCTACCAATCCTTCCATATTGAGAGGATGGGTTTTATGCCAAAACAAAATTTTCAAAGCGTCGCGAAACAGTGTTATTGCTAATGGGAAGACATTTGCAATGCCCGGTCAGTGGTCGTGAAACATGCATCGACGAGTTATAATTACATATAGACGAATTATATCGACGAATCAAGACATAAATGTCGACGTTACGCAGCGAGCGATTAATTTTTTTGCTGGTTTTAAATCGAAAAAATACAGCTTTGACAATTTCAAACCTACACCCGCACAGCGGCATGCTCATACAAGGACTGCGCATTGCACATCAACATGGGACATATTCCTGACTAATGAGCGACTAGTTTAATTAACTCGCGCTCCGCTGGAGGGGGGGGGGGGCGGCAATTTGTACCCCTCCCGGAATTTCTCAATAACTTGAAAACTGAGTAGAAAATCAAGGTTTGATGCAAATTGCAAAACAAAAACGTCAAAAGAACGGAAATGACGTTCTCTTAAAAATGGTTATCTCGGATTTGCGAAATTTTGGGTTTTGACCCCATTTTTTTTTTCATTTCCATATTTAAAAAAAAGATATTCACCAAACCGGAATATATGTTAGCGAACCAACTATGGACGATACCCAAACCAAATTTAAAAGAATATCTTTATTTTTGACTAACTTATGGCTGCCTAAGTATAAGTAACTCATGACGTCATTTTGTCAAGTTACATTGTTTTGCTTGCATTGACCAGATACAGACAAATAAATACCACCGCTGTATTTCTGAGACAAAGCTGGTCTAGAAACATGCTTTATGTATTTATATTAATCAATTTAAAATGTGTTCCTTGTTGTGGCCCGATCTTGACCTGACGGCCATTATATGGGGTCAGGTTGTGAAAATGACTGCTACTATCGAATTCTACGTGTAAAATAACCCATACAACATGTGTCGCATGACTTTCGTAGACCTGTGACCTTTTGTGACCTGACATTGACCTTGACCTTTGCTTAAAAGTTAACTTTCACTTATATGGGAGATGCATTACATTATACCTTTGAGAGCACCTTGTGCGATAATAGTCGCAATCTAAGGCTTTGGATGGAAAGTATGGCCCAAAAACTCAATTTCCTCAATTTTGACCTTTGACCTGATCTGACCTGACATGTGACCTTGTTTTAAGAATTTCGGGTATGCAATATATTCGTCTCTTTGAGAGCTTTCGATCGCCGCCTTGTGCGTCCCGCTGCGGTCATTAGTTCAGAAGGTACAAGAGGGAGGTCAAATGTACCCCCCCCCCCCCCCCCCCAGCGGGGCGTGTTCGGCTGTCGACCCCAGCGGGGCTCGGGTTAACGGATCATATCGACTACCACTGGATGCATTTCACTCCACATATTCACAGCACTGAAGGTTTGGGTAGTAAATAAAATTCACAATGAAGAAAATAATTAAAGGAAAGCTTATCAAGAAAGGAAAGGAAACATCAGCCAATAACTTGCAAACGGTAAATCGCACAGACATAAGAATGGTACCGATCGCTTCGGTGCATCATGACAGGTACAGTGGTGAATAATCAAAAGGATCGGCCCAGGCGCACAACCAGAAAGCACATTTCGGGAGGGGGATGCAGCTGTTGGAATTGTCATCCCCAGGCCAAAAGGGGCCTCATTTCCGATACAAAGGGGTGCACGACCTGAGGGGCGACACCTGCACGCGCAGTCCCCCCCCCCCGCGAGGTATGCAGGGGCGCCGACTGCACAGTCTCAACGCATTATGCCGCCCCCGGAAAGTATCTCGTCGCCCTAAGAAGGCATCATGCCGCCCTCGAAAGGCACCATGCCGTCCTTGGAAGTTGAAAAGCATCTTGTCGCCCCCAGAGCGCATTATGCCGCCCTCAGAAGACGTCTTGCCGCCCTCGGAAGGCCTCGGAAGACATCTTGCTGACCTCGGAAGGCATCATGCCGCCCTCGGAAGACATCTTGCCGCCCTCGGAAAACATTTTTCCGCCCGCAGAGCGCATTATCCCGCACTCAGAAGACGTCTTGCCGCTCTCGGAAGGCATTCTGCTGCCGCCATCAGAGTGCATTATGCCGCCCTCGGAACTTATTGCCGCTCTCAGAGCACATTGTGCCGCCCTCAGAGCGCAGCCAATTGCGCTAGACCTGACCGGAGCACGAGGCTGTGCGGACGTGCCATTGGTATTTATTACTTTTATTGGCGATTAGTCGTTTTATTATTTTGCTGTCGTTTGCCCGTGTTGTTTTCTTAATTAATGCACAGCGGTGCTGAGTTAAGTTATTGGTGTGTCAGTCCGGGGGTCAGAATTGGCCTCAATTGGGGATGACGGTGATAGGAGGAACGGACTACAGTCTACATGCATGTATATTGTGCTCAACGCGTGTCCTGCTCTCAGGTCCAGAAACTTCAATGGTGTTGGACAGCATTGACAAAATAGCGAAAATGGTCACGCCAACGCGAGGGTGAAACGGCTCCCTGGTTGAGGCCGTACCGGAGTCGCCGGAATGTGCCCGTCCGGACCGGTCGGCGATCAGCTATTATACCTTTTCACTCGTGCTGCCCGCCCAGGAGCGTCGCAGCGGGGGTCTCCATTTCAGTCCCGAATAACAATAAACGTGCGAAAGCCGAGGGACGACTATTCACCATTCCTAACGTTGAAGACACAACTTGAGGAAAGAGATGTCCCGGCGGGTTGGTCTGTGCGGAGGGGACGGTACCTGTGGCCCACAACGGAAATTCCCGGTGTCTGAATTATTAATAATTGCCTCGGCATTATAATTGTCCGGCCTTCAAAATTAAAATGACATTTCATCGATGGTCTGCACCATATCACGATGAATATAATGCCATTGACAGGGGCGGATGTAGGAGGGGCGCCCATAGTGCATGGCCGCCCCCGCCGGCGGAAGCAACCATGGCACAGGCCGGCCGCTTCTGAGTATGCGTCTCTGGGCCAATATTTCACTCAGCCGTAAACGCCACTTACGTTGATGGCATCCTGAGCCGGAGGCGCCCATGCACACTGGCTTTCCTTGAGTAAGAGGCGCCCGCGCGTCGCAGCGTTTCTCACGTCTATGGAGACCTTTAATCAGTAGTGTTTCTGGTTGAACGAGTGCCACATGTTCGCTTTCGTTTCGGGGTTGCTATCGGTCGGTGCATAAGCGCCTCTGGCTTATGGGACTCTGCCGGCGCCACTGATAACCGACCGAGATGGCTTAGTTCGTGATATGGTCACAATTTTGTTTGTGTTGTATGCTCGTCCAGTTCAATGGTACAAGCCAAGTGGAAATTGACAAACGCATAAAACAGGATTTGCTTCTTTACACGAAAATTGCGCCCCTTTTCTCTCGGCATCGGCGTTCCATTGACCCATATCGCCCCGTTGATCACAAATAACGCCCCCAGATCAACCGCCCCTCCTCGCAAAATCCTAGACTCTCCCTTGAACACGTAAACCGTGATATTCACGTCAGCGATACCCGAATTTCAAATGTCTCCATGCAAAGTTGTGCACGGTGTCACCGGCTATCGCCGACTCTTTCGGACGTCAGTGCTTTCTGACCAGACCTACCATACCCAATCATAGATGAACACTTGAGTCAGCGCCATTAGGAATGTTTCAGTTGCTGCGATGATACAGCCGTTAGGAATGCATCAGAGCCATATATGTATTTTTGTTCTAAGGAACATTGCGAAGGCTGATAACTTTCACGCATCATACTCAGAGTCAAATCACGATGGTGACGGGGTGACAAGCAAATATCACATTGTGCCGCAATTGGATCGTGGATTATCTGTTCACCGTGATATTAACCATGACGAGATATTTCATATGCAAATTTAATAACCTTTCCTCGAAATTAAAATGAAAAAAGTTCAAAATTCGACTATTGATATTGCGATATTGCGATACTTCATCAGAATGAATTGGCTAAATTAGGTTGTTTTTAGCTAATTCATTCTGATGAAGATCTGTGTATCGAAATATCAATAGTCTAATTTTGAACTTTTCATTTTAATTTCGAGGAAAGGTTTGCATACTATGCATACTACAATTTGCATACTAATCTGTCTACATGTTCCTCGCACAATCACTGAGAAACCTAAATGACGAGATATTACCCGCAGCCTCAACAAATAGCAGGTCCCAAACGCCATGCAAACTGTGACACATCAGCTGCAAATTTCATATTACAATCTCGTACAACCGGCAGTCCGGCACACAAAGCTAAAAACATATGACACGCTATCACAGCCGAGTACATAAACGTGACACAATTCGTTGCACAATTATATCGAAAAACAAACGACACAGAATCTGTCCTGGCATTTCTTCTGTCGAGCAAATGTCATGGGAAGTATAGTTAATCGCAAAAAAACGCAGGGACTCAGTGACACAATACTCAGCTCAGATATAAACTGAACACAAAATGGACATCAGACAGATACACGTATTTTGTAAGTGACATTTAAACTATTCGCAATCGTAGAAGTTTTCTACAGCACTCTGAGACGGCCAGAATACCGAGCAGACTTCCACACCTGAGTGCTGTTCATGGTCCCTGCTGTTCGACGGTTAACCGCAGGCTCTAAGCCCCGTCTCTTTGATCATGCGTCATCACTGGCAGGCGTCTTATGAACACTGAATGACGCGATGCGCCACCTAACATGATATTTTGACCTGCGGTCGCTTCGTACCGACCGCCGGAACCGCAGCTCACCGCAGCCGTGTGACGTCATACCTTTCGCCCCATCCCCACTTTCAGTTATCCCCACTGCTGCCGACCGCCGAACCGCAGTCAACCGCAGGGTCGTGAACAGTACTCTGGTTCAATCTGTGAAAGAGATAAAGGAGCTGGGTTACCACCATCATTACGAAACAATAACGGTAACGCCCATTGGCCTATATGGTCCGCCAGCAGCTATCCGTAGTTAGCGGATATCCAAAAGCGGGGGCCACCCACGTGCGCACGTGCTGGCTGATCTCGATTCCGACTCATGCGAACCACCCCAGAGTCCAGACTCATGTCTGTGCCCGCTCACAAAATCTAAAATCGATTGGTCCAGCAGTTTCTGAGTTCTGAGTGCGGCAGTCGCACGTGGGCGCGTGCCAACAGACACACGATTTGAGTGGAATGTTGCTAGTACCCAAGCATGTAGCCATACAGCAAATTACAGGTTAATCTGGCGGGTACTTTGACAAATATTGACCACCCAATATGAGGGCAACAATGTACACTCTTTTGCACTTGCCACGTGCACACGCTGTTATCGTTGGGATGGAAGCCATGGGAGTGCCAAATAGTGAAAGTTAGTTCCATTTCCTATTCACACACCGGTTGTGTACCCATAGCTCGCACCATTATTGAAAACGAAGCCACTAGCCGGAGTTCCCCACGAGGGTACCATTTTACACCCCTTCTGCACTTGCGGCGTGCTCACGTGCACAAATGGAACACAAGTGATCAGTCAATATTGTGAACACACTCAACTTACCGTGAATATGGGGCTCCAGACAAGAGCGCGCAGAGTCGAGGTACTCCCGACGATAGTTGACTGCCTCGTAGATGAGCCCTCTCAGACCCTGAAGAACGGCGGTCGACTGCTGCCGAATGCAGTAGTGATCGGTATCTGCCGTCGGCTCCACGACCGATAGACGCTCATCTTCTGGTCGGCTCAACTGTTCCTCTACCAGCTGTGGATCACCAATGCATATTTAACAGGCATGTGACAGTACCAAATGCCACCCAGTACAGATATTTGGCAGGACAATACCGTAATAACGAAAGGTAATAACATAGTGAAATACGATAACTGAATACGGGTCTACCAGGCGCAATCTTCTTTAAATAATGCCAACTAAGCATCAATTTTAAGGAAATATGCTCATAGTAGAACACAAGTCATCACAAAACCTGTGATTAGTGTTGGCTGGGTGCCATTTTTTTGGGAGACAGGTAACCGCGAATTATCTATATGATATCGGTCCGCAATCTTTAAAACAAAAAAAGCAAGATGCTCTTATGAACCTCAACACAATGGTGGGCCAAATCAAGATTTTGTATTGGTGTGATACCGGTTACCAAAAATACAGGGAAGTACGTTAATGATATCGAGTTAGGTCCATAAGTCGCGCTTGTAAGCGATGCGGTTTGAGCGGAAGATGGCATAACAAATATATCCTTTTGTTGATTGTCCACTCATTGTGAAATGTGAGCCACTGTGTGATCGATTTGGCAAGCAGCTTTCATGCTCCCCCAGACACTAGGAAGTGGGATGCCAGTTTACTTACCGCCAGCGAGTGCATCAGCATGTCGATGACATCAGAAGAAGTTGATAGGGGCGCCGCAATTCGTCGTCCACGATTGATAGCTCTTCTCGCGTTCGACGGAGACGCACGCATGAGCGCGTCACATATGGCTGTTGTTGTTGTTGTTGGTCCCTCCGGCCCCGGCTAGGGCCGGGGCGTAGCCGTACGGCTCTGGTAGGACCGGTAGCCGGCAGCTAAGGCCGCCACCACGCCGTCCCGCTGCAGGTCCTCCGGTCGTTCATATATGTTTCCCAGCGATAGGAGGCGGGCCCCGCACAGGCAGGGACACTTCAGCAGGATATGCTGAGGCGTGTCCGGCTCCTCGTCGCAGACCCGACACCGGGCCGCTGGGCACCCGGCATCCTTGCATCCCAGGCACGAGTCGGTCGGGCGGCGTCCGATGCGATGAAGGTACTATTCGGACCCGCTCCAGTGTCCGGCTCGGAGTGGGTGGATGTTCACGGCGGCGTTTCGGCTGTCCCCGCGGACCGGGTCCGGGAGGCGGTCCTTGAAGGTGCGCTGATACCAGCCGCCGGGCCACGATCGCTGCCACGATCGGCGGGGCGTTCTGGCGGCGGCGTGGGTGATGCTCTTGATGTCGATGAGCGACTCGGTCTGGTCCAGGGCTGAGGCCTCCTTGCGAGGGCGTCTGCCCGTTCGTTCCCCGCCAAGCCGCAGTGCGCCGGCACCCACTGCAGGTGGATGCGGTGCCCGCGGCGGGACACCGAGCCGAGCAGCTCCCATATCTCCGCACCCATCTCCGCGGTCTGAGCCGCAGGGCCGCCCTCCAACATGAGCACCGCCGCCTGTGAGTCTAGGCACGCGACCACGGGGGGGGGGGGGGGGGCTCGGGGATGGCTCACAGATGGCTCGTTTCACCGGCAGTGACATCGCGCTATCCTCAGTCGACTGAATATGCCATGGAAAACAGCACTTCCCGGCGTCTTTCATGGCCACCACGACACCAGTTTCGCGCCGGTACCTTTCACGCAACTTTTCAAGCTTGATATGGTCTGCGTTCATTAGCCTCCTGGATGCATTCCGCATTTTGCTGACGAGCTGGCCGCGTTGGTGACGGCAGAACGTCGCGCACGCCAGCTGTCGCTTACCATCTCAACCATCTCAATGGCGTTTTCCAGGTCGGTACCATTGGCCCGTGTGTCACGGCTTGAGAGCGACATGGCCAGAACGCGCAGCTCATCTACTATTGCGTCCACCTGGCTGGCTGGGATCCACGCCGTGTTTATGCAGGAGAGTTAAGCTTTGACTTGAGGATAGGAATCCCTTTCTGGGCGGCTCGCAGCCTTTTCACCAAGTCATGCATGCGCAGGTGCTAATCCCGATTGTAGCTGAGCACCATGTCAGTAATGGTGTCAACGCGCTGTGCCGACGGCATATACTTGGTGGTGTTACCAGCCCGGCTCAGGAAGGCGTTGGCGATCTCGGTGGTCTCAATGATCGACCAACCCGATTCAGGTTGCCAGCAGCCGCCGTAGGTTATCTGCAAAGCAAGGATGTAATGCAATAGCAGCCACTAACCACGACTTCCCCGAACTTTGTTCATTTGTACGGCAAGCTAAATGGAAATAATGACCTTTTCCACAAAAATGGAGTTAGCACTTGGAATGGGAAGAAGCACTCAACTTATAAGTAAATCCTATCACATTTACATAAAAATGCCCCTAGCCGAAGTTATTTCAAGTTAAAGTTGCTAAGCGTTCTACGCTTATAACGGTCGGTACTCAGCAAGTACTTGGCAGCGAATTCAATGTCCGAGCTAAAATTAGCCTGCCTACGCATCGTTATTTATCATGAAGGTATGTCATATGTTTCCTGCACTCGATCTTTTGCGAATATATACCAAACTTTTATGAACAATCAACAAGCATTTTACAAAAAGTGCATTGAAATCGGCAGTTTAGTTTGGCCCCGGACGGCGACCTATTTAGTGTTCTCGACTATTTTTATATATAAAATAAATTGGGTGCTTTCCACATTAATTTTCAACATACATTCAACATACATTTACATTACAATGCACACATGACACATTTATCTGAGCCGTTTTTCTGTAATTAATCAATAAACATTTAAGAAACCCATGATGCATTCGGCGGTTTAACTTGGCCCCCTACGACGACGTATTTAGTATATGCGATTTATTGAGAGGTAATTCAACGAGAAGTATTCAACGTTGAACAGATTGAAACAAAACGACCGGTATGTCCACTCGGCCGCTGCCGGCCGAGTGGTATAGCCTCCAAACCTCCTCAAACAGGCCGGTATCGAGAACAGTACCGTCGGGGAGCTGGAGACGGCCAGTCAGCACGTGTGCCCGGATGAGTTCTAGGAGATGTGGGGTGTCAGCGAACACCCATATGCACCTGAAAAGTACAAATAAGTTTAAATGGATTGGTTACAGATGATGAAATGCTGCAACAACTATAGGGGCATCAACATTCTAAAGGCAATTATTATTAATCAACGGCAATAGGCATCCGCAGCAATACAAAGGTAAAGTAAAAATGGCGAAAATGAGAAAAAGAGACGCGATTTCTTCGCTCCACGAATAAACTGCAAAGAAAAGAAACGACCCGACTAAAACCTATTGGGTAAAAGTGCAGCCCAATTAATTGAAGCACGGGTATACTATTGTTCTTTATCCGATATGAGACGAACATTGCGTCCATTCAAGGTGAGTACTAAATATAAATCAAATTAATCGATTCGTTAGCCGTATCTGTACTAAAACACAAACCTTGTTGGGTCCGCTGGGTTTGTGAAAGCGCTGGTGACTCCCAGCCAGGCCCACAGCCGCTCGTTACTGGTGGCCATGTCGCTCACAGCGGCAGTCACTCTCAGGCCGCTGGTCTACAGCCGAGAGATGATGGCTCGAAGCACACAAGGTCATGGGCCGGTCGAAATCGTACCAGATGGGCTGCTTCCACGCAGCGGTCAGACCTCGAACCATGACGAGCTGCATCTTGGATGCTTCTAGCACTACGTCACGGCCCTGGTCGTAGCAAACCCTGCTGTCGAGACTGAGCTCGTCGAACGCGATCACACACAGCATCTCCATGTCGCTGAGATCAGTTACGGTCGCTTCAAGCACCCACATCGCGGAATCCATCATCCCTGGAACCATGTGGAAATGATGGATGGATCCACTGCGACAAGGTGCTGAAAGACGGTAAAGGGACTTTCATTGACTCCTTGACATACAAGTACGCCCGTCGCGAGAGGACGCGCAGACCCAGGGATCTTCCGACGTCCTGGTCGGACCAGCGGACACGGTTGCCCGTGGCCAGGGCCCGGCGCTGGGCGGCAGTCAGAGGGCCGCGGGCGGCGAGGGCACTCGCTTGCGAGGAGGCCGCCTGGAGAGCGGCATTTCGGGTGCGCAGCGCCTTGTTCTGCTCCCGGAGCCTCTTCGCGCGCTGCTTAGCCCTGCTGCAGGTCTGCTGGAGCCGACGGCGGAGCACCTTCTCGGCAGCACTACTTCACTTCAGCTCGGCCTCGTTTCGTGCGAGCTCTTGTGCCAAGTCGTGGATCATCTCCAGAGATGTTTGGACGACGCACAGTGCTTCAGGATTCAGGTAGGATGGGATCCTGGACCTTACAGGGAGAAAATACCAGAACGTGAATACAGGATAGGATAACGGTGCGTTGCAAGTAACAAGCTCCTACCAATGACACCGACGGACAGCATAGTACACGTCCGATTCGGAGCCATAAGCTGGCGCAATTAGTGCATCATGTTCTGTGTAAGGACGGGTGAAAATCAAACTGGTTATAAGAAACGGTGTTTTCAAGAGGAATATTGGAAAAGTAGCGAGGGTTAAAAAGCAAATTCGCGCAGCGAATACAATGGACAACATGCAATTACAAAACAATAAACATGCATGATGCACTACCTTTAGGCCATCGATGAGTGCACCTGCTCAGTCTCTTTTAAGTTTACATGCTATTTTCCATGCAACATGCCCATACCTCCTAACATAAAGCATGACTATTTACGAATTTATCCAAAATACAATGTTACAATGCCGCGGCTGACGGGGGCGGGTCGACCGGCGCAGTGACCCGCCCCACCCTCCGCAGGTATTCCACGATGTGGTGGGCCGGCCCCGAAAGCACCTCCTCCAGGGTCAGCAGGTGCCCACAGAACCGGCTCCGGGCTGAATCGTGGGCAGGGCACCTGACCAGCAGGTGCCCCACGTCCTCTGCCTCTTCCCCGCACGCCTGGCAGGTCGGGTCCCGACCAGGCCGAGGCGGTGCAGTGTGGCTCGCGCCAGTGGGCAGTAGCCGGTACGCAGCTGGGAGACGGAGAATTGTCCTCACCGGTCGAGCTCGTCGTGACCATGCGTCGGTGACCGGTGAGGGTGCCGACGCGACCGCGTTTCGGCGAGGCCCTTCGTCCAGCGTCGGATGGCTGTCCGGGCACTGGAGAGATCGATGGGCGCCTCACTCTTGTCGCAGTCGTCGGCCGCTTGGTTGGCGAGGCGGTCGGCTGCCTCGTTACCGGCAAGGTCGGCGTGGCCCGGTACCCAGTGAAGCGTGATGGCCTTGCCTCCGTGAACCAGTGCGACGAGCAGGCTCCATACGCTTTGGGCGAGGGCCATCTGTTGGGTGTCTGGGCCGCGGCTGAGGAGTTGGAGACCGGACAGGGAGTCTGGACACCACAGCACGCTCTGTATCAAGGAGCTGGAGGGGGCCGGCAACTCGTGGAGGGAGCGGAGTGCCTCTGCCATGGATGGTTCCTTCCTTGCCAAATCCGTCTGACCAAATGGTGCAGTCCGGAGCGGGG
Organism: Chirona hameri; assembly: GCA_036785665.1. Classification (NCBI taxonomy): domain Eukaryota; kingdom Metazoa; phylum Arthropoda; class Thecostraca; order Balanomorpha; family Balanidae; genus Chirona; species Chirona hameri. Next base: position 72,807 of record JAXIVJ010002469.1, read on the forward strand.
ACGAGGGCCAGGGCCTCCAGTACCGCCGCCTTCCTCTTGTCCGGTGGGTCCGTTTTCCTTGTGGGCCGCGGCAGTTCGAGTACGAAGCGGACGTCGCCTCCACGGTTGCACCAGGGCGGGTCGCCCTGGAATAGCGCCAGGGGCTCCCTCGGGAGGCCGTCCAGCCCCGCAGTGTCGCAGGCCCACGCCCCGATTCGACGCAGGCACGGATTGTGCGGAAGTATGGCATCCTCGCCCGCCGGCAGCAGTGGCGATGTGCCAGCCTCTTCGGCAACCGAGGTCGCACGTCTCCAAGCTTCGTAAGCGCGGTAGCGGAGTCTCGGGATCGGTGTCTTCGTCAAGAGTTCGCGGGCAGGGTTGCCCGGTGGGAGGCGGGTGAGGCGCGCATACTCGCCGGCCGCAAGTTCTTTGGACCGCACTGACAGCGGGGGCAGGTCTGCTTCCGCTGTCAGGGTCTCCCTGTCGGTGAGCTTGATGCAGCCGGTGATCAGGCGCGCACACTTCCGCTGTTCAACCTCCAAACGCTCCCGCACCGCTGGGGCCGCGTGGGTGAAAAATATCGCTGCGCCGTAGTCGAAGATGGAGCGGACGTAGCTCTGGTAGTCGTCGCGGAGGGTGCGGCGGTGGCTTCCGTAGTTTCTCCCCGCGATCTTCGCGATCCCCGCGGCGAAGGTCAGTTGGCAGTCCAACTTCAGCCCGAGGAAGGTGGGGGTTTCCTCGTACCCGAGGGGCTGACCGCAGAAGTGGAGCACGGGCTTGACCTTGCCGCCACTGTCCTTGGGGTCCAGCGTGAAGGTGGTCATCTGTGGCGAGTGTGTCGGTGCGCTCGTTAGCGCACGCGTCGGGGGCCATTGCGTTTATGGAGCCATAAACGCAATGACGTCAGAGCAGCCCTGCTCTCACGTATGGCAGTGATGGCAGTACGGCTGCCGTGCTGGGTCGGGGACCTGGGCTGAGTGGGTTACATCTGGCTGCCAGCCGCCGCCTGTCAATGCGATGACAGCACCGTCAATGCGGACGACGGGCAGCCTGGCTGGGGCGGCGACACTGCGTGGACGTGGGCGTTTGTCCGAATACATCGATTGTGTTTTCTGTTGAGTGTTACATTGCTACAAGCTATTTCGGCACCATTGAGGCAACGTACGGAACCGGTGTGCAGGGATCGCCGCTCCAGCCAGACTACGACCGCAGTGGTAACCGGAGCAGCGTGTCATGACTCTGGAATCGAGCTGCGAATCGGAGGGCGACGTCTGGGACGGCGCGTACAGCGCGCTGTCGTCGTCGTGCACCTCGGACCTGGTGAGCCTGCAGCTGGACCCGCTGCTGTCGAATGAAGGAGAGGAGGACGTGCTGTGTGGTGGAGGAGAAGACGGCAGCGCGTCGGGGCGGAGGACGGGAAGAAGAGGGAGAAACTAGGAACTGCGGAGAGGAGGTGGCACCAAGCTTCATCGGTGGGCGATTGGAGGTGGTCGGGAGGGAGGACCGAAGGTGATGAGACGATGGCCGGAGGCAGTGATGGCCTGCGGTGACCAAGCGGAGCTGTGGCTCCCGCCGGAGCCTAGCTGAGGCTAGCCAGGTGTGTGTGCGTGTGGGGGAGCGGAGAGTATCGCTACCCACCTCCATGTGCGCGGTTCGGGAGGCGCCGATGGACAGACGAAGGGCGCTGAGTGAGTGTGTGTGCCCGTGTACATGTGCCAGGCTACAGAGCGCCGAATGTCGGTCAGGCTGCAGGAGGAATGCATGCGTGTTGGTCTGGCGGAGGTGGTGCGCTGCGGTGGAGAACAGCAGAGCTGAGAACAGCAGAGCTGAGAACAGCAGAGCTGAGAACAGCAGAGCTGAGAACAGCAGAGCTGAGAACAGCAGAGCTGAGAACAGCAGAGCTGAGAACAGCAGAGCTGAGAACAGCAGAGCTGAGAACAGCAGAGCTGAGAACAGCAGAGCTGAGAACAGCAGAGCTGAGAACAGCAGAGCTGAGAACAGCAGAGCTGAGAACAGCAGAGCTGAGAACAGCAGAGCTGAGAACAGCAGAGCTGAGAACAGCAGAGCTGAGAACAGCAGAGCTGAGAACAGCAGAGCTGAGAACAGCAGAGCTGAGAACAGCAGAGCTGAGAACAGCAGAGCTGAGAACAGCAGAGCTGAGAACAGCAGAGCTGAGAACAGCAGAGCTGAGAACAGCAGAGCTGAGAACAGCAGAGCTGAGAACAGCAGAGCTGAGAACAGCAGAGCTGATAACAGCAGAGCTGAGAACAGCAGAGCTGAGAACAGCAGAGCTGAGAACAGCAGAGCTGAGAACAGCAGAGCTGAGAACAGCAGAGCTGAGAACAGCAGAGCTGAGAACAGCAGAGCTGAGAACAGCAGAGCTGAGAACAGCAGAGCTGAGAACAGCAGAGCTGAGAACAGCAGAGCTGAGAACAGCAGAGCTGAGAACAGCAGAGCTGAGAACAGCAGAGCTGAGAACAGCAGAGCTGAGAACAGCAGAGCTGAGAACAGCAGAGCTGAGAACAGCAGAGCTGAGAACAGCAGAGCTGAGAACAGCAGAGCTGAGAACAGCAGAGCTGAGAACAGCAGAGCTGAGAACAGCAGAGCTGAGAACAGCAGAGCTGAGAACAGCAGAGCTGAGAACAGCAGAGCTGAGAACAGCAGAGCTGAGAACAGCAGAGCTGAGAACAGCAGAGCTGAGAACAGCAGAGCTGAGAACAGCAGAGCTGAGAACAGCAGAGCTGAGAACAGCAGAGCTGAGAACAGCAGAGCTGAGAACAGCAGAGCTGAGAACAGCAGAGCTGAGAACAGCAGAGCTGAGAACAGCAGAGCTGAGAACAGCAGAGCTGAGAACAGCAGAGCTGAGAACAGCAGAGCTGAGAACAGCAGAGCTGAGAACAGCAGAGCTGAGAACAGCAGAGCTGAGAACAGCAGAGCTGAGAACAGCAGAGCTGAGAACAGCAGAGCTGAGAACAGCAGAGCTGAGAACAGCAGAGCTGAGAACAGCAGAGCTGAGAACAGCAGAGCTGAGAACAGCAGAGCTGAGAACAGCAGAGCTGAGAACAGCGGAGATGAGACAGCAGAGCTGAGACAGCAGAGCTGAGAACAGCGGAGCTGAGGAAGTGGAGCTGAGACAGCAGAGTTGGAGCTGAGACGGCTGAGTTGGAGCTGTGGAGCAACGGAGCTGTTGTGCCGCTGTGCAGCAGCGGAGCAGCGGAGCTGTAGTGCTGCTGTGCAGCAGCGGAGCGGTGGAGCTGTAGTGTAGCAGCGGAGCAGCGGAGCTGTAGTGTCGCTGTGCAGCAGCGGAGCAGCGGAGCTGTAGTGCAGCAGCGGAGCTGTAGTGCCGCTGTGCATCAGCGGAGCGGTGGAGCTGTAGTGCAGCAGCGGAGCAGCGGAGCTGTAGTGCCGGAGCTGTAGTGCAGCAGCGGAGCTGTAGTGCCGCTATGCATCAGCGGAGCGGTGGAGCTGTAGTGCAGCAGCGGAGCTGTAGTGCCGCTGTGCAGCAGCGGAGCGGTGGAGCTGTAGTGCGGCTGTGCAGCAGCGGAGCTGTAGTTCCGCTGTGCATCAGCGGAGCGGTGGAGCTGTAGTGCCGCTGTGCAGCAGCGGAGCAGCGGAGCGGCCGTCGTCACGGCATCTCACCAGTGCGGGCGAGTGATGCTCGCGGCACTGGTGGTGCCGGACGTGCCGCTGGGTAGCGACGTGGTGTGCTGCAGCGGAACGGCCAACGTCACGGCATCAGACCAGTGTTCCTGCGAGTTATGCTCGCAGCACTGGTGGTGCCGGACCTGCCGCTGGGCTGCAGTGGAGCAGTCGTGCCGCCGGGTAGCAGCGGACCAGGGTTGTAATGCCATGGATGGTGCCCTGCGGTGACAGACCCCGGGGCTGTTGCGTTGCAGTTGTACTCGCGTGCTGTGTGATCAATGATCATGATAATCATGGAAGTGTGTAAGCACTGAGTGGCCGCGCGGGGCGGGAGGTTCTCGTCGCCGCCAGGCCAGGACCATCTCCCCAAACCATACCACCCCAGGCTCCTCCAGATCCACAGGGACCATTTATGTGGAGAAACGTTGTTCTGCCTCTTGCTTTCAAACCATGTGTACTGTTACCAGCTGTTTGTTACAGTTCGGTACATATGTACATCAAGTTATTATTATCATATGTACTATTGAGCGCTGTCTGTCACCGGTCATCAATATTTACTATCTGAGGAATATGTAATGAAAAACTAAATTATTTCAATATTTGTTCATCATATAGAGATAAGCAACCAGGAATAGGGGTTACTTTTCAGGCTTCAGCTTGGCTCCACTCAGTCTAGTTCCAATATTAAAATGTTGTTTTCCACAACCTAAAATCAAAATTGTAACGCTGCTTTGCGCTGTCACATCGATGGCCATCGTCATCATCCTCAGTTTGTTGCAACGGTGTCCAGTGAATTGAACAAATAACATGTTTAGCTTCTTATCCTCTACAAGGCCCACCGCCCAGATTTCTGGGTTTTATCATGCAAACCTGTAAAAAAATGTCACTTGGCTTAAAGGAAATAGTTCACCTACAACATTAGTTTAAACTGAGATAGCAAATTTGTAGCCCGTGTTGGGAAACTCCTGTCTGCAAGTTTTCTTTACTGAAGACTCTCCAGCCGAATATATTTGAGTTTTTGGCGAAGGAATGCGGTGCTGGCGAAAGAATGCTGTACTGGTTCTAGCCCGGGCAGAGGCTATACCATCAGCCAATCAGCTTGCAGCTGGTGCTAGCAAGCGAATCGCCTGCCGCCGGTTGGCACATCTCCAATGCGAATCTATCTTCACATGACTACTTTTGAATCTGATTGGCTGAACCATTTTTTACATTCACGTGACGTCAGCTGACTAACTCAGAGAGTATGCATATAGTTTTGATAAACAATACAAATTTACGGCCTTCTGTCCTGAATAGGCGCGATATAAGGCCATTTTTGACAATATAAAAGAAATTGTATTAAAAAATATAATCAAATCGTGTTGGGTAAACATTTTGAAAGGTAAACTATTTCCTTTAATAACAAGTACCTACTATAACATGAAAACCACATTAAAAATGGTGCGAAGGCATACAAATGGGAGTACATTTTTGCTGGCATTTCAGCCGACCTACCACTCCAAAAAATTTGCTGGCTGACGCCCCTGCCTACCCAGTCAACTTTTTCGCTGACGGCCTGCTACCCCGCTCAACAACCTTTTGGAAATATGCCGCTGGATTTGCCCCCCCCCCCCCCCCCAACCCACTGTCCACCCCCCACCCATTTTGCACCCATTTGTCAACACTGAGTACTAACACACCGTCTTGAGTGTCTGTTAAAACAGCAATGTAGTAGTGCTACACAAAAATCACTTAGGTACATATAACTGTATTAGTCGGCCAATGGTGTGTCACACTTGAAGGTAACTCAAAACGCTGCCTATGCAACCGTCCTTGACCAAAGACGCTGCAGAAATGGCGGTCATGGCCAAGATAACTATAACTAACGGCAAATCACTGAAGTCTCAACACATCCAACCACGGTAGATAAAATACTCAAATGCATCTTGATCCAACCCATTCTGATTCCTCAGAATCATGAATTTACTTACGCCACTAAATTCACTCTTTCCGGCCTTCCAACGCTAACGAGCGCATGCATTGATTAGTACGAAATGATACTAAACTTCGCAACGTTTAGTAATAATCCGTACTAAAAACCGTTTCCCCTCTTAGTAGCTATTGGTACTAAAAACCTTCGAGGACGTGTTGAAATGTGGCGCCGAACAGGCTTTAGAATCGTAATCAGCGTGTCAAACTGCATTTGTACACCACGTTTGAGTAAATTATGAGGGGGTCACTCTGTGACCTCAGAAACTTGGATGATCTCTCAAGGTCAAAGTATTCAATGTGGAGCCGAACAGACTTCAGCATCGTAACCAGCATCTCATGCTGCATTTTTACACCAACTTCGATAACATTCTGATGGGGTCACCCGTGACCTCAGAAACTTGGATGACCTCTCAAGGTCAAAGTATTCAATGTGGCGCCGAACAGATTTCAGAATCGCAATCAGCATGTCATACTGCATGTGTATACCAATTTTGATGATATTCTGAGGGGGTCACCCTGTGACCTCAGAAACTTGGATGACCTCTGGAGGTCAAAGTATTAAATGTGGCGTCAAACGGACTTCACCATTGTAAGTGGCTCGTTAAACTGCATAAGTTTGCGAAATTCGGGAAAATTCTGAGGGGGTCCGAATGTGAAGCTGATTTGTGAATCTCAATCTGTAGCTGTTTTGACAGACGTTCACGGAAGTCTGGTGCCGCCACTGGTCTTGCGGCAAGTTTATGATGAGCTATAAATATTATTGGCCATAACTTTGTCAATTTTCATTGGATTTCTAATTGAAAATAATACCGACACTCGTCTTGAAAAGGCACACCTTTTGATAGGTGGCTCGTTACTCGTACCGGTAGCTGCAATATGCTCCGCAATAGAAGCACATGCACCTGTAACTGCGATACATTAGGAATAAATTCCTCATGTGGTTACAGTGTATTATCCAGGTATACAGGTAATTACCTCTGTCAATTGTGAACCGATTTCCAATGGCAAATTACCCAATAGATGCTTCGTAATAAGACGCATTTGTTGATTAGTGGCTGGTCGGCGTTCATGCAATATATCGATTACATTTTGACAAAGTTTTTTTCGTTTACGATGAATTGACGCTTAGCTCAAAATATTATTGGCTATAACTTTGTCAATTTTAATTGGATTTCCAATTGAAAATAATGTCGACGCTCGTCTTGAAAAGGCACACCTGTTGATGGGTGGCTCGTACCGGTAGCTGCAATATTAACGGCACATCCACACATTGATTTACATCCACCACACCGATAAACACACATTTAAACACATTTGTGGGTAGGTATATCACATTTTAAGAGTATTTATGTGACAAATGTAGAACAAGTGATTGGCAGGCCTTATTTTAATCTAAAAATTCATATTTTGAAACTTATTTTAAGCTAAAAAACGAATAATTACCCAACCAAACTGGATGTGTAATTATTCGTTTTTTAGCTTAAAATAAGTTTCAAAATATGAATTTTTAGATTAAAATAAGGCCTTCCAATCACTTGTTGTATATCACATTTATTTATGCACATGAACATTATGGGTATGTGTTCACGCAACGCCACTCCAACTCTACTCATACATGGCCATAGTGTACACATTCAAACATTTTCAATCACGACCAATATACCCTCGAGTCGCGACCCTGCGAACGAGGTTGTTAGTGTTGCTTACATGTTGTGATTCAATGATAGACTTTTGCCGGTATGACGTCACAACTCGTTTTGGTGACGCAAGATTATTGTGACGTCAGTTGTATTAATATCAATATTTTTCAATTATGACAAATTAGTACCTTTTTCGCAAACACGAATGCCAGAACCATAATGAGGACACTCTTTTCCATAATTCCATATACTTTTCCCAAGGTATACTATTCCCTTTAACCGGCCAAGGGCCTTTAACCGGAGCCCGGGACCCTCTTAAAGGGAATGGTACACCTTGGGAAAAGTATGTGGAATGATGGAAAAGAGTGTCCTGATTACGGTTCAGGCATTCGTTTTTGCGAGAGAAAAAAGTGGCAATTTGTCATAATTTGAAAAATATTGATATTAATACAAATGACGTCACAATAATCTTGCGTCAACAAAACAAGTTGTGACGTCATACCGGCAAAAGTCTGGCCTTGAATCATAACATGTAAGCAACACTAACAACCTCGTTCGCTGGGTCGCGACTCGCGAGTATATTGGTCGCGATTGAAAATGTGTGAATGTGTACACTATGGCCTTGTATGAGTAGAGTTGGAGTGGCGTTGCGTGAACACATATCCATATGTTCATTCATGTGCATGAATAAATGGGATATACCTACCCACAAATATGTTTAAAGGGAGTGTGCCTACTCACATCGCTTAGTTGGGGTTATTGACACTGGTCTATAGAACACAATTTTCTGAATTGAGCCAATACTTCATTTCTCCAGATTCACCCTAGTTGCTGGGATATTCAAAGACTCCAGGAATTTGCTTGGGAGCAAAAAGTTATCGGGTAGACTCCAGAGGGCTTCCGCTACTAGAAGCACTGCAACTATCGATTAAACTGCTAGCATATTGTTAGCGCCGGCCAATAGCAATTCAACAAAACAGCTCGTGCACGCTGATAGCAGCAGCCGAACAGAAACTGGACGGCCATCATGTTTTTCGATGATGGCCATTTCGATGATGGCCGATGGCCATTTTTTTAAAAGAAGATGTCAATTTAGAGCTACGAAACTTGCACATAATACAGTTCACAGTGGCAAGAACGTGCTGTGCAAAACTCGTCTTTCTATCTTGCATGATGTGACCGTAATTGTATTGCCTTATGTGCGCCGTTTTACATAACGTCACCATAGTGACGATCGTTTTATAGATATCGAAACAAAAATAAACAAAAACAATATAAGTGAAAATTCAACTAAAGGGGCTCCAGGTGTGAATTTCATCATATACAACAACCAAACCAACAGCTACTTACCGTATTAAAAATATTTTTGACATTCCAAAACAGTAGGCACACTCCCTTTACAGGGAGATAATCACCTTTTGATTTTGTTAGCAACACTTTCTTTGGCTACCGTTATGGTATTAAAATGATGTGATCTAAATTTAAGAATTAAATACAATTATTCCCTAATTCCAAGTTGGAAGTTTGGAAAAATTTATGATCGGTATTTTCCCTACACTATTGGAAAGCGCAACATCTGGCGCTTTTGTGTCAATCTGTTCAACGTTGTTGAATGGGCACTTATAAACAAATCGCCGACACTAAATAGGTTGCCGTCGGGGGCCAACCTAAACTGCCGATTTCAATGCACTTTTTTAAAATGATTGTTGATTGTTCATAAAAGTTTGGCACATATTCGCAAAAGATAGAATGCAGGAAACATATTGCATACCTTCATGATAAATAACAATACGTAGGGAGGCTAATTTACTGAATTAATTACCGAGTGCTTGCTGATTATAAGCGTGGAGCGCTTATCAACTATGAATTGAAATATCTCGCGGTAGGAATTGTTATATGCAAAATTGGATGAATTTACAATATATTTTGGTCTCGTCTATCACTCTCAGGTGCTAACTCCATTTTTTGTGGAAAAAGGTGATTATCTCCCTTTAAAGGGACACTCCCACCTTAAAGGGAATAGTTCACCTTCAACATGGGGTTTTGAACTTAAATAGCAGTTTTGTAGCCCGTGTTGAGAAATCCTTATCTGCAACTTTGCTTGGCTGAAAAGACTCTCCAGCCGAAGATATTTGACTTTTTGGCGAAGGAATGCGGCGCATATATGATATACCGTACCGTCTGAGAGTGCCAGCACTGCCATTGAGCATGCGCAGACCAATAACGCACACCATAAACTAAATAATTTACGACCTTCTGTCCTGAATTGGCGCGATGTAGAACCATTTTTAAAAATAAAAAAGAAACTGTATTAAAAAATATAATAAAATCGTGCTCTGAAAAATTTCCGAAGGTGAACTATTTCCTTTAACATTAGTTTTGAGTTGAGATAGCCATGTTGTTGGATTTACATTGAAATTAAGTAGGGTAGCAGTTAAAACAACCACATAGGTATAATCAAAAATAAATTTGAGCTTGATCTTGACAATTGTAACGAATAGACCCCACGTGTATTCGAATAGGGGTCTAAAGCCCATGACGTCACCTATTTTTACCAAATGGTGATGATAGTCGACTTGTTTTAAGGTTAGACTTGGAGATATTTGCGTGTTTCAAATGGTTTGGTAGTTGGTTTGTTTTGTATTCAAAGCGCCAGAATTGTCTCGAAATAATTGTGCCATACTTTGGCAGCGTAAAGGATGTCTGTATAGCTCTCTAGAGCTCATTGTGACGTCATCAACCCAAATATTAAAACTTAACTTTTTATGAAATTGAGCACTGTTTGCGAGAAACAAATGGCATAGTCGTGTTCGGCAGCAATTACTTCATATTTTGCACCACAAGCGGCGTACATTTGACAACTTTTGGGAAGGTGGGACTGTCCCTTTAAATGTGTGTTCATCAGTGTGTGGTGGATGTAAATAAATGTGTGGATGTGCAGTTAATATTGCAGCTACCGGTACGAGCCACCCATCAAAAGGTGTGCCTTTTCAAGACGAGTGTCGACATTGTTTTCAATTGGAAATCCAATGCAAATTGACAAAGTTATAGCCAATAATATTTTGGCCTAAGCGTCAATTCATTGTAAACGAAAAACAAACTTTGTCAAGATGTAATCAATATATTAAATGAACGCCGACCAGCCACTAATCAACAAATGCGTCTTACCACGAAGAATCTATTGGTAATTTTCAATAGGAAATCGGTTCACAATTGACAGAGGTAATTACTTAAAACTGTAACCACATGCAGAATTTATCCCTAATGTATTGCAGTTACAGGTGCATGCACTTCTATTGCGGAGAATATTGCAGCTACCGGTACAAGCCACCTATCAAAAAGTGTGCTTTTCAAAGACGAGTGTCACTATTATTTTCAATTGGAAATCCAATGAAAATTGACAAAGTTATGGCCAATAATATTTATAGCTCATCACAAACTTGCTGCAAGACAGCGCAATGCAAGGACAAACATTTGCACAATTTAATCGATATATTGCAGGTACCGCAACCACCCACCCATCAAAACATGCGTATTTTCGTGAAGCATCTTTTCGTAATTTTTTATTGGAAATCGGTTCAAAATTAACCAAGTTATTTACTCAAAACCTGAAGTCACGTGTATAATAGGGGCATAAATTATGGATGTGCTACTACTGCAGCGAACATTGCAGTTACAGGTACGAACCACCCATCAAAAGATGTGCATTTTCAAGACGGGTGTCGGTATTATTTTCAATTGGAAATCTAATGGAAATTGACAAAGTTATGGCCAATAATATGTATAGCTTATGAGCACACCAGGGGGTGACACCGCTTGTAACGAGGGCCCGTATAGGCCACCTCGTCTGAGCCAAAAATACATGATGTGACGTAACTGGCGGCAGAGCGCACAGCCGGCGCTGGCGCTGGCGACGTCCGTGACACGGCTGCCGTCGGCGCATAGGCCCGGGAGCACGGGGTGGGGGCAGAGCCCCCCCAACTTCAGGACACCCCCTAACTTTGGCTAGGCTCAGCTTAACGTTGCGTAAAAGAAGTTGCGAAAACTTATATTTTCGGTGTATGAGACACGGAAAATATAAGTTTTTCTTCACAAAATTCGTCATTTGCAAGACAGTTTGTCTCGGCCTCTGCCTGCCGCGACCGCGGATTTTACCATGTTCGAGCGGACCTGTTTTAACATGGGCTCTCGGTTCGCAGAAAACAGCCCCTGTCCTAAGAGGGCCCTCATTAGGACGGCCCTGGCATGCCACATTTTGTCAGGATCGGGCCTCATCAAGACCGGGCCCCTGCCTTACTGCCATGCCAGGAATGTGCCCGTGATGTCAATAATTCGAAAGAACCGGGCTCGACGCCTGACCGGGCCCCTGATACACGCCTTTGCCAGCACCGGGCCCCTGCCTCGATCGGGCCTGACCAACACCGGGCTCCTACCAGAAACGGACCAGCATTAAGAATATGTAAGGACCGGGCCCTCGTGCTGACCGCCCCCATATCACGCCAATTTGCCAACAACGGGCCCCTGTTTCGATCAGGCCTGGCCAAGACCGGGCCCCTGTCAGCGCCAGGTATGGGCCAGAATACGGGTCCATGTGATGCGTGCCCCTCAGAAATTGGAGGGTCAGCTGACTCTTTTGACCTCCACCCCCTCCCTCCCCTCCCTGTGTGCGCCACTGGCGAGTTGTAACTTGTAGATAACTGTCGACTGACTACGTGTTCCGCTTGAGCGCGGCGCCGACGAAGAAGCCGGCTCCCGCCAGTGACGTCATCCGGCGGTCCGCCGAGTTCAAGGTCAAATGGTTATCATAACTTGTAGATGACGTCACTGGCGGGAGCCGGCTCCTTCCTCGTGTCCTTACCTGGTTATAAGGCCTTGGAACACATGATGCGTTTCGGTGACTGTCGGTTCAAATAGCGAAAACGAAGTACGGTAGGAATACTAATGACGTATGCGAAATGTCACAAGATTTGGCCCTTTAAAATATGACCAAATATACCCAACGGGTGTTGCGTTGAAACTCAGCAACTAGGTCGTTTTGGAAGGAAAAATGTCAGATTTGGAGAATTCTCAGTACTCCCGACAATCTGGCTATCTCAGTTAAAAACTAATGTTAAAGGTATACTATTCCCTTTAAAGGGACTGTCCCACCTTTGTGAAAGTTGTCGAATCACACTTAAGTGCATGTCTACATGTCAGGCGAGGTCAGCTGAACATGTTCGTGATTTTTTTCCCCGAAAAAATGTTTATCTTGGAAGATATTCAACTTTTAGTTTTAAGCGAAAAGTTGGGTTGGTGACGTCATATGATTTTTTTTTTATAACGGAAATCCTTTGTGCTGCCAAATATATGGCACATTTTTTTTCGACATCTATTGCGCAGAAAAAGCGAACCACCCGGTGTCTAAATTGGCTTAGATTGCGAACCACCCGGGGATCGAGAAATGAAAGACGAAAATATTCCAAGGCTGACCTTAAAACAAGTCGACTATCATTACCAGCTGGGTAAAGAGAAGACGCTGTCGGTTTAGAGTCCCTATTCAAATACACATGGGCCTTATTTTTTACAGATGTCAAAATCAAACTCGAATATCTTTTGATTAGATCATTGTGGTTGTTTTAACTGCTACCATACTTAATTTCAATGCCTAGCCATAAAAATGGCTAGGCATTGAAATTAAAACTCAAATCAAATATAATGTTAAGGTGGGATAGTCCCTTTAAGACACAGCTCTCTCGCATGCATATAGCGTCTCGCAACTCCCATTGGAATACACGTGACACTTTCCACTCGCGTCTCGTGTCGCATCTCGCAGTTTCGCTGCGAAATCGCGCCAACATCTCGTTCCCGAATCGCGGGTCTCGCGGCAACATCTATCTCGCGTGCGAGAGAGTTGACTCTTGGTCAGCTTTTCCGCACGATTTGCGTACGATATGAGATTTTCGAGCGAGACGGCCCAGACGCGGGATGCGATTGCTTACGAGGCGTGATTTGCCTGCGAGACGCAAAATGTGCGGTGTGAGCCTTTAGACCGGAGTCAGGGGGCCATCCCCGACCAGCCGAACGTCATCTTGCACCGCCTGACGATTCTCTCACACCTGGGTCTGGAGGCCTCTCAGACCGGAGCCTGGGGCTCTCTCATACCGGGGCTTGGGGTAATCTGAACCGGCCTGGGCCCTCTCAGTCTCAGACCGGACGAGGGCCCCTCTAACCGGCCCGGGCCCTCTGAGATCGGCTGAGGCCCTCACGGACCGGCCGAGGGCCCCTTGAGATCACCTGAGGGCACTCTCAGACCCCGGCCTGGGACCCCTCAGGCTGGGACCAGGAGCCATCTTCACCAGTCCAGGGCCCTCAGACCAGTCTGGGCACTCCCAGACCAGCCAAGAGCTCTCCAGGTTCAAGAGGACTTCATGAGGCCCACTCTGGCCTCCAGAGTGCCTACTCTGGCCTCCAGAGTGCCTACTCTGACCTCCAGAGTGCCTACTCTGACCCCCAGAGGACCCGCTCTGGCCTCCAGGGCCTTCTGGTTTCCAGAGGGCCCCTCTGCCTGCAAAGGACCCATCTGGCTTCCAGATGGCCCCTCTGTGCTTTTCAGAGGACCACTATTTGCCTTTCAGAGGGCCCACTCTGGCATCCAGTGGGCCAGTTCTGACCTCCTGAGGGCCCATTCTGACTTCCTAAGGGCCCACTTGGACCTCCACTCTGGCACCCATATATCTCACTCTGATTTCCAGAGGCCCATTGGCCTCCAGTGGGCCCCCCTGGCTTCCAATGGTCCCCTTCTGGATTATAGTGGGCCCCTCTACCTTGCAGGGGACCCTCTGATCTGCAGCGGGCCCCTCTGATCTCCAGAGGCCTGCAGTAATATTTGGCCGACGTGAATTTGACCACGTGCCTGATCTGCGTGAGCAACTCCGCTGGATGACGCCCCGGCAGATGACAAGAGACCCAGGCGCTTAGCCTGATCCACAAGGTACTGCAGCAGACTGAATCACGGGCAGGCTTGTGTGTCTGGTGCGTGACACGCGTGCGAGGACCAACTGGGATGACAGACAGACTGCGCCTTCCCAGACCGAGAACCGAGGCTGGGAGACGACGCTTTGCTTACGATGCGCCAGCCTTGTATATTGTATAACGCGCGGCCTGCCGGGATTACCAAAATGTCTCGTCGATGCTTTGACTGCGTGCTGTGAAGGCTCACTTGATGGCTGCTGGTGCGTTAGTACGTCGGTAAATGTGTATTGTGTGTTGTGGTTTTATCTGCATGCCTTCATTCCCTTACTCATTACTCGGATCAGTAATAGACACGATTTACTGTGGATTGCCCTATGATCGTAATACATGCATACATACATACATACATACATAAACCAGAAGTGCTGTTTCCGTCAGTATAACCAGAAGTGCTGTTTCCGTCAGTATAATCAGAAGTGCTGTTTCCGTCAGTATAACCAGAAGTGCTGTTTCCGTCAGTATAACCAGAAGTGCTGTTTCCGTCAGTATAATCAGAAGTGCTGTTTCCGTCAGTATAACCAGAAGTGCTGTTTCCGTCAGTATAACCAGAAGTGCTGTTTCCGTCAGTATAACCAGAAGTACTGTTTCCGTCAGTATAACCAGAAGTGCTGTTTCCGTCAGTATAATCAGAAGTGCTGTTTCCGTCAGTATAACCAGAAGTGCTGTTTCCGTCAGTATAATCAGAAGTGCTGTTTCCGTCAGTATAACCAGAAGTGCTGTTTCCGTCAGTATAACCAGAAGTGCTGTTTCCGTCAGTATAATCAGAAGTGCTGTTTCCGTCAGTATAACCAGCAGTGCTGTTTCCGTCAGTATAACCAGAAGTGCTGTTTCCGTCAGTATAACCAGCAGTGCTGTTTCCGTCAGTATAACTAGAAGTGCTGTTTCCGTCAGTATAACCAGCAGTGCTGTTTCCGTCAGTATAACCAGAAGTGCTGTTTCCGTCAGTATAACCAGAAGTGCTGTTTCCGTCAGTATAATCAGAAGTGCTGTTTCCGTCAGTATAACCAGAAGTGCTGTTTCCGTCAGTATAATCAGAAGTGCTGTTTCCGTCAGTATAACCAGAAGTGCTGTTTCCGTCAGTATAACCAGAAGTGCTGTTACCGAACATTGCCAGTATTCAATGTATAATATTGCATAAGTCAGTCTTCCGTGCATGACAAAAATACATTACATCAGTAATTTGTACTTAGGGCGCCCCGACACGTCACCGGCACACGTCCCCCGCAATGAACTATGGGCTGCTCGGTTCGCTCCGTTATTGACAAGAGGCTATGTTATCCACGTGGTATAACATACTGCGTTATACCTTCACCAGGTGATCTCAATCCTGTTCCACCGTGGTCAGTTTTGATGAACCGCAGCGTCACACAATAAACATCCATTCACCCGTTCAGCTTAGGGATGCCTCGCTCATTATTTTGCCACTGATACAGTGGATGGCTTGTGAGAGTCAGACTCTTAAAGGGAATAGTTCACCTTTAACATGGAGTTTTGGACTGAGATAGCAGATTTGTAGAGCAGATCTAAAAATGGGTTGTGGTGAAAGAATTACCTCCCAACGTTAAGTAATTTCGACACAGGACTAGTGGGCCCGGTTTCAATTCCGCTGTTCCGGGCCACGATCAGTTCCTTTCGCTCGCCGCTCGCCGCCGCCGGAGGCAGGTACACTCTCTGGCACGTAGTCTCTGGTCACGACGCCTCATTAATATCCGCTCAGCCGCCCGGGCGGCGCGGCGGCCTCTTGTCAGAGACTGTACTTGGCGTCAGGCGGAGCGGGGGAGCCGTAACGCCTGCTGCTATCGTACGATTTCTCGTGAAATAGAAACATACTTCTTTCTCCACATGTATCCATCAGTTGTCCAAACCATATTCGTAGTTTTGAGCTCAAGATGCACCGTATGGTTGAACTTCGAGACAACTTTCAAGGTGACCTATTCCCTTTAAAGGAAATAGTTCACCTTCAACATGGGTTTTTTAACTGAAATAGCAGTTTTGTAGCCCGTGTTGAGAAATCTCTATCTGCAACTTTTCTTGGCTGAAAAGACTCTCCAGCCGAAGATATTTGACTTTTTGGCGAAGGAATTCGGCACATATATGATATACCGTACCGTCTGGAAGTGCCAGCACTGCATGGAGCAGGCGCAGACCAATAACGCACACCATACAATTAATGATTTACGACCTTCTGTCCTGAATTGGCGCGATGTAGGACCATTTTTGAAAATAAAAATAAAAACTGTATTAAAAAATATAATAAAATCGTGTTCTGAGAAATTTTCCGAATGTGAACTATTTCCTTTAAGCCCAGGCTACACTATGCGTGATTTCCTGAAAATCACGTGCGTGTTATCAGTGTTTTTTTAAAAAAAATTAAATACATTTAGTCCGAAGGTTTTTGAATGGATGGATTTCCGAGGTCAGGCGCCGCGCTAAGCATAGCTTGTTGCGCAGGCCCTGATCCCACCGCCCGATCAAGCAATTCCTGGCGTCCGGCAGAATTTAGAAGCGAAAGTTGTACGTGCCCGACATACCTGGACACGGTCCGCCTCGCCCTCTGACGTCACCTGGCCTTGAGTGCGACCGCTGCCACCGGCCACCCCAGTCAGGGGCAAATAGCGAGCGCCGAAGCGACTCGAACCCGGGCGAGATCAGAAGTCCGGCGCTCTCCCAACTGAGCTACAGGGGCGAAGTGTTGTCGGGATTTGCGTGACAGAGCAAGTTCAGCTGATAGTAAATGCATTGGGTGCAGGGTGAGCTACACTGGCACATCACGCAGATCCAGGATGAAACGTCAAGGAAATTCCGCAGACGTCACGGACGGAACGATAAGTTCAAAATTCTTACTTGTTGTGTTTTCCGAGATTGCGAGTTGCAGGGTTTTTATCATTTTGCTTGATTTCGTCTATACTAGACCTAAACTTGAATAATTTGTGCTGAGTATAGTGGTGGAA